>CM042536.1:20176903-20424403 GCA_023630585.1 Cranoglanis bouderius | reverse complement strand
AGGAAACTTAGGGCACAAGGCGGGGGACTGGTTTGCCACAGATCTCCTACATAGTGGTCTGTTGTTGTATAGTATATGCAAAATGATCCAATAGCAATTTTTTTTTACATACAGTACTGTGCAAAGGTATAAGGCACATGTAAAGAAATGCTGTAAAGTGATGATGCCTCAAAAACAACAACAACAAAAAACGAACCATTAAACAGCAATAAACTAAACAAAGTCAATATCTTGCATGACAACCCTTTGCCTTTAAAAATCCATCTTTAGTCTCAGGTATACCTATTACAGTTTTACCAGAACATTGCCTAGTATTTTTTTTCTAAGTGCAGTTCTTCTCACAGACTTTGAATGTCACACTTAATTCTGTTTTTCAGTAATTCCTGACAGCCTTCATGGTTTTTTTGTTTGTTTAAAAGTTGTCTATTATAGAATATGTTACTTTCTTTACTGATACACATATGTTGTTTTCTGTAAAAGGAATTTTTCTTTAGAAAAAATAAGTAAAAATGCCTTCTACTGATGCAATAATGCAGAAGACATCAAATAAATATCTAAGACAACAGTTTATTAAAAACAAATTAGGGTGCCTAAGACATTTTCACAGTACTGTGAGTAAAATAAAAGAATATCACAGTGGTTGCTGCTTGTAGTTGTACATATGTTCATTGGTATTCAAATATTGCTATTTTTTTCTGTATGATACCAATTTTCTGTCAGCATTTTAAAATAACAGATCTGTGGTTCGTCCCCTAACTGTTGCCCAAACCTTCCCCAAACCTGTTCCAGCATGACCATGCCCCTGTGCACAAAGTGAACTCCATGAAGACATGGTTTGCTAAGGCTGGAGTGGAAGAACTCGAGAGGCCTGCACAGAGCCCTGACCTCAACCCAACTGAACACCTTTGGGATGAACTGGAATGCTGACTGCACCCCAAGCCTCCTCATCCAACATCAGTGCCTCACTAATGCTCTTTTGACTGAATGAGCACAAATCCCCACAGCCATGTTCCAAAATCTAGTGGAAAGTCCACCCAGAAAAATGGAAGTTATTATAACAGCAAATGAAGAACTAAATCTGGAATGGGATGTTCAACAAACACACATGAGTGTTATGGTCAGGTGTCCACAAACATTTGGCCATATAGTGTATTTAATTTGGTGTAATGTTTGACTTGAAGGGTTTCATCTCAGCAAAAAGTTCAAAGCACAGTCCTGAGTTTCGAATTATCGCTCATGTTAAATTATCGCTCATGTTGTTCATTTGTGAACAACTGATAACTGTAAGTGTGAGCTGTAAGTATAAGTGTAAATAGAATATTTGATCACATTGAATGGCCTAATAATTTAAAATTTATTTTAGCTTAACCACTTTGTGTGGCTGCTGTTACTTTTCTTTCAGTGTACAGTATGTACTGTTCTGTACTCAAGTATAATCTGTAGACTCTTTGATTACACACTGTTCCACAACCTGATAACTTTCCTGTGTGTAAAAAAAGGGGTCAGTTCCGTGCAAGTTAGCAAAATATCACAGCATAATGACTTTACTGCAGGCTCAATTGATGCTTGTTTCTTAATGATCCAGCTAATCATTTTGGATTGGCATATAGCGGCAAAATACTTACATGTGTTCTCTGATTCCACAGATGTGTGCAGTAAGTGATTTTCAGACAGTAATGAGATGCTCGTTGACAGGAATGGAACATCTGCCTGGCTCTGATGCTCCACAGGGCTTGAAGGAGATGCCTGTCAGCATCGTTATTAATGAGACTTGGCCCGTACAAATGTTCTTTGCATCTAATTGTTAGCACACACTGGGAGCCTGCTCTCTCCAGAGCAGATGAAGATGAGTGAGTTTGTGTTTCTAACCTCTGGAGGAGGGATGTGTTTCCAAACACGTTTGTTCTTCTGCACTGACAGCTGAGAGATATAGCAAAGGTCATGGGCAGCATGGGAGAAAATAAGTTCTTCAGGTCATTACAAACTCTCACTGTTTGTAATGACCTGAAATATTAAGAACTTGCTGAACTAATGAGCTATCAGTATCTACTGTGTATAATTTACAGCAATTGGTCTGTTTGCTCAGGGTTAGTGTTGGTCAGCTAAACTTTCTAATTTTAGACGAGAGGGACTGATTTTTTTTTTCTGTTAGTTAATAACAAAATAACAAAAGCAAATGACTGGAGCAGGTTCCCAGATATAGATTAGTCTACCATAAAGGCCAAGAATATTATGTACTATGGGTAATATTCAGAATTGAGTAATGCATGCATTGTGAGGAATTAATACTGAAAATGCACATATTGATATTCAGACCTCATACTTGCGTGCTACTCAGACAGTTGCATGGGATGTGTGCACATGTGGCATAGTTTGCCTAAAACAGAAGCATGTCTCACATACAGGTACATCTCAATAAATTAGAATGTTGTGGAAAAGTTAATTTATTTCAGAAATTGAACTCAAATTGTGAAACTCATGTATTAAATAAATTCAATGCACACAGACTGAAGTAGTTTAAGTCTTTGGTTCTTTTAATTGTGATGATTTTGGCTCACATTTAACAAAAACCCACCAATTCACTATCTCAACAAATTAGAATACTTCATGAGACCAATAAAAAACATTTTTAGTGAATTGTTGGCCTTCTGGAAAGTATGTTCATTTACTGTACATGTACTCAATACTTGGTAGGGGCTCCTTTTGCTTTAATTACTGCCTCAATTCGGCATGACATGGAGGTGATCAGTTTGTGGCACTGCTGAGGTGGTATGGAAGCCCAGGTTTCTTTGACAGTGGCCTTCAGCTCATCTGCATTTTTTGGTCTCCTGTTTCTCATTTTCCTCTTGACAATACCCCATAGATTCTCTATGTGGTTCAGGTGTGGTGAGTTTGCTGGCCAGTCAAGCACACGAACACCATGGTCATTTAACCAACTTTTGGTGCTTTTGGCAGAGTGGGCAGGTGCCAAATCCTGCTGGAAAATGAAATCAGCATCTTCAAAAAGCTGGTCAGCAGAAGGAAGCATGAAGTGCTCCAAAATTTCTTGGTAAACAGGTGCAGTGACTTTGGTTTTCAAAAAACACAATGGACCAACACCAGTAGATGACATTGCACCCCAAATCATCACAGACTGTGGAAACTTAACACTGGACTTTAAGCAACTTGGGCTATGAGCTTCTCCACCCTTCCTCCAGACTCTAGGACCTTGGTTTCCAAATAAAATACAAAACTTGCTCTCATCTGAAAAGAGGACTTTGGACCACTGGTCAACAGTCCAGTTCTTCTTCTCTTTAGCCCAGGTAAGACGCCTCTGAAGTTGTCTGTGGTTCAGGAGTGGCATAACAAGAGGAATACGACAACTGTAGCCAAATTCCTTGACACGTCTGTGTGTGGTGGCTCTTGATGCCTTGACCCCAGCCTCAGTCTATTCCTTGTGAAGTTCACTCAAATTCTTGAATCGATTTTGCTTGACAATCCTCATAAGGCTGCGTTTCTCTCGGTTGGTTGTGCATCTTTTTCTTCCACACTTTTTCCTTCCATTCAACTTTCTGTTAACATGCTTGGATACAGCACTCTGTGAACAGCCAGCTTCTTTGGCAATGAATGTTTGTGGCTTACCTAGTGAACCAAACTGAGAGACCATTTTGAAGGCTCAGGAAACCTTTGCAGGTGTTTTGAGTTGATTTGCTGATGGGCAGGTCACCATATTCTAATTTGTTGAGATAGTGAATTGGTGGGTTTTTGTTAAATGTGAGCCAAAATCATCACAATTAAAAGAACCAAAGACTTAAACTACTTCAGTCTGTGGCATTGAATTTATTTAATACACGAGTTTCACAATTTGAGTTGAATTACTGAAATAAACAAACTTTTCCACGACATTCTAATTTACTGAGATGCACCTGTACATTCGAATCTGACCTTGGACATGTGATCTTTCTTGCGTGATATTGTCTCAAGAGAGGAGCAGTAGAATCAGCAGTTAGAAGTAAGCACAGTATAAAAATGTCACCCTGAAATTCATGTTTTGCTCTGTAAATACACTTAAAAGATAGTAGGGAATGCCATTCGAGCCCAGTATTAAATGCATAAATATGACTATTAGTTGTATCACCCTTGTAATGTCTATAAAAAGGAGTTTGGGGGTGGCAAAAAAAATGTGATCTCAGTGATTTTGACCATGGCATGATTGTTGGTGCCAGACAGGCTGGTTTGAGTATTTCTGTAACTGCTCATCTCCTGGGATTTTCATGCACAACAGTCTCTAGAGTTTACTCAGAATGGTGCAATAAAGAAAAAACATCCAGTAAGCAACAGTTCTGTGGACAGAAACACCTTGTTGATGAAAGAGGTCAACGGAGAATGGCCAGACTGTTTTGAGCTGGCAGAAAGGCTGCAGAAACTCAGATAACCACTCTGTACAATTGTAGTGAGCAGAAAAGCATCTCAGAATGCACAACATGTAGAACATTGAGGCGGATGGGCTAGAACAGCAGAAGACCACATTGGGTTGCACTTCGGTCAGCCAAGAACAGAAAGCTGAGGCTGCAGTAGGCACAGGCTCACCAAAACAGTACTGGAAAAAAAGACTGGAAAACATAGCCTTGTCTGAGGAATCTTGATTTATGCTGAGGTACATACAGATGGTAGGGTCAGAATTTGGCACCAAAAGCATGAATCCATTGACCAAACCTGCCTCATGTCAACAGTCCAGGCTGGTGGAGGTGATGTAATGGTGTGAGGAATGTTTTTTGACACACTTTGGGCCCGTTAATACCAATCAGTCATCGTTGAATGCCACAGAGTATTTGAGTATTGTTTGGTGACCATGTGCATCCCTTAATCTCCACAATTTACCATCTTCTAATGGCTACTTCCAGCCACCATGTCACAAAACAAAAGTCGTCTCAAACTGGTTTCATGAATATGACAATGAGTTCAGTGTTCTTCAGTGGCTTTCCCAGTCACCGGATCTGAATCCAATAGAACACCTTTGGGATGTGGTAGAACGGGAGATTCGCAGCATGAAAGTACACCTGAAAAATCTGCAGGAATTGCATGATGCAATCATGTCAACATGGACCAGAATCTCAAAGGACTGTTTCCAACATGATCTAGACACTATTGAAATATCTCAGAAATCTCTATAAAATCTCAGTAAATCTGGCATCTTTGGATAAGCACAAGCCGAAACTGTTCCAACATAAATATTAGGATATCTTTTAACTTAAGTTCAGACTCTGAATATGATCCAATGTTGCAAACAGGCTATTGCTTGACACAGTAACAGCAAACTTAATTGTGTATGAGAGAACATTGTAAATAAGTGAGAAAGAGGAGAAGAGGGAAATCCAAACAAGACATAGGAAAACTTTGCCCTGTGATTTGCTAAAGCACAGATTTAGGAGCAGTGGGAAGAATTATGGGCCTGACATGGGAACATAAGGCACCTCTCTGTGCTCTATCCCAGCTTCTTACTGCAGGCCGCTCTCTGACACCAGCTGGATCATCACTTTAGCCTGGTTTAGGTTCATCAGTATCATACCTGGCACCTTTCCCAGTCATTTTGTTTACAGCAGGCCTACAATTAACGATTACTTTGATACACTCAGCTTGACGATTACTGGTTGTTTTTTTACTGAAGATGTTTTTCTCGCTACTAGACATGAGAAGAACATAAGAAGAAATTATACTTTAGAGATGCTAGGGTCATTTCCATGGATGTACTGAAACACTTGAGAAAAGTCATATTAAAAAAAAAAAAACCTTAAAAAATAAAGATAACAGTGGTCTTTTCTGAAAAATCATCTGTGCCAGTGACATTTGAGGTTAGGCTCTAACTAGAATCCTTTAAATTGAGTCTTGGCATTACAGATTTTTGAAAAATGTCTTTCCACAGGTTTTGGCATTTCCATCTTTCAGAAGGTTTGCCTGTCTCAATAAAGTTGTTTGAGCCATAGCCATGTTTTCATTCACAGAGAATAAAGGGAAATATAGTAACTTGATAAGAATCCATGAAAGATGCAGGTATGTTACATGATTACAAGTGCATTGGGAAAAACCAAAGTAGTGGTATAGAGTAGCAATGATCCATTTAGCATGAATCATGTGGACACTTTCTTCTGCGCAGTTGCAGTTGAGAGAAGTTTTTTTTGTACTATTAATAATGCATTAGCGGTGAGGAAACACAGAAAGGTTGAACAGTGTCTGAGGGATTTCAGTCAATTATATGAAAGTCTATTCATGCACTATTTTTATGCTGTCTCTGTATTGAAACTGATAAGTAGGTTGTTTCTGAGCACTTATGTGTAATGTGTATGTATCTGTGCATGAATGTGTACTTGTGTTGCATGTTGTGTGTATTTTGGGAAATTGTGTCTAAGCTAAACTTCCTAAACTAATCAGGATCTTTAGTTCTTTAGTCATGTTGCTTCACGAGCCATGAAATTTATTCCGCGTTGTTGTGCCTGAGCGTGGAGTGGGTGTACACTTTCACTGATGGTGATGGATACACTCTTTTTCAACACTAAAACAGAGTGCCAATGACTCACCCTAAAGGAGATTCATTAGAGATGAACAAATCTAGACCTGGCTCTGTTATAGGGCTCGCACCAATAATCCACAGCCAGCAGCTCACACATGGTTTTAAGAGGGTTTGTAAGGACCGTCTCTTCACAGGTAAGTCACTATGCCAGCCTACTGAGAGAGAAATATTGAGTTATTAAACCTTGAGGACTACAAATGACTATGCTGACCTTGAAATAGTTTCTATCTTTCTGTCCCTTCTCACCAACACACACATACATCTTGTTTCCAAGCTCTTGCTCAATTCATTTTGCGATTGGCACACTGCTCTCCTGAGGCTTGTTGCTGATCTGCTGTGCAGAAAGGTGAGGTTGTATTCTCGGGATCACAGACGTTCCCTTAAGCTTCAGGCTTATCTTATGCACTGAAAAAAATGATTCAATGGTTCAGTAAATATGACAACATCCAGATCTGTGATTTTTACACAACTAAGCAAATTACTAGAATTACTTAATTGCTTTTGTTAGTTCCCTGGTGGTCTAGCAGCGAAGGATACCGCGATCTCATCACCGCAGCCCAGGTTCAATTCCTGGGCAGGGAACCAACCCAGCCACTGGGGGTTGCACCCAGTGCTGGTCCCAAGCCCAGATAAAATGAGAGGGTTGTGTCAAGAAGGGCATCCGATGTAAAACCTGTGCCAAATCAAATATGTGGACCAAAGATCTGCTATGGCAACCCCTAACAGGAGCAGCCGAAACAACAGCAACTTAATTGCTTTCGTTCTGTACTAAATTAATTCGTAAATATGTGGCTTAAACCCAGAGTGTACAGTATATTGTACTTACTTTACCTGGTTACATTTAATATTATTTTGCAAATGTTCACAAAACTAGATAAAGTTGGGCTGTGGTTTTTAAACTTGATTTGCATATGCGTTCAAGGAACTTTAAAGTGGTTTAATTTTGAGCATTGGTTGTTTTCAATATTTCTTGTTTTGTGTTGCCTTTAAGGCTATTGTATAATGAAATATAAAGGTCAATTGTTTCGGTAAAGTTTTCTTGGTTCACCCTCTTTGTGTTTCTCAGTCTGGTGTACTGTATGTGTGTGCACAGAATGTTGGGCTCTACTTCTGGTGGGAACCATTAAAGGTGTTTGTGACCATTAAGTAGTAATGATGTGTACTTTTTACAGCGTTTAACTCAAGTTTGAGTAAAATTTACTTATTAAAAAAACTGCTAATTAAATTTACTTCGATTTTCATGAGAATAATACTTGTAAAGTATGTAAGTATTGTAAATAAGCCATGTAAACTTTACTTAAAATATGCTTGGTTAAAGATTTTTTGTGTGGAAATTTTTACACACTTTTCTTGAGTAAATTTCACTCATTTTTTTTTTCCCCAGTGTGTATCCTTGTAGCACTAAAAACATCTATACTTTGTGGGTTACTATGGTAGATTGCTACATCTGATGGTAATTACTGGATTTTTTTTTTTCCATAAAAGATGTGAAAAATTAGCTTAGTGAAACTGAGATTGACTTGCTGTAAGTATGCATACAGTGCTCTGATCAAGGATGGAAGTAAGTGTCTGCCATATAGTCTGTGTTTTGGTTCCTGTTATACAGTTGTATTAATAGATCTGTAGTAATATGAGTCCAGAATGTGTGCATATTTCTGTCAGGGCTAGAATGATTTCAATGGCAATTGTGTGTGATCACTGAAGTTTAACCTTCTCCAGTTACACCGGGCAGTTGAGCTGCTTTGTCAAGGATGTCACCAGCCATTAATCGAATTTTATAGCTCCTTTTCTGTCCCTGTACCACCTGCTACATTCATTTCTAATGAGGAGTTATTTAAATTAAAATTTATTGTAAGTTACTCAGCTCTCACCCACTGGAAAGTCTCACAAGAAATACGGTCATGTGAAAAAATAAATACACCTTATGTAAATTGTTGGTTGTTTTGACATATTTGGACAAGCAAACATTTGATCCTCTTTGGAACAGTGCCTATTAATAATGTTGATACACTCTATCAACTGGCACATAAAATTGACATTTTGTAGTAATTTTCACAATTTAAATGAACAAAAAAACAGATCAGTCACATGGAAAAAGTAAGTGCACCCCAACATTTATCACACCTTTAAAATTTGAATCAGGTGTTCAAGATTGGGTGCCAGTGATTAGAACCTCTTTAGAGAGTGCAGGTGGAACCTGTCTTATTTATACCCCTCTCAAATCTAATGTCTGGTGGTCCCTTTGTCATTGAAGTGTGTGCTGTCATCATGCCAAGCTCTAAAGAGTTCTGTAAGGCCTTCAGAAAAAAAGGTTGTGGATGCCTATCAGTCTGGCAAGGGATTTAAAAAGATCTCCAAATTATTTTAAATACATCATTCCACTGTAAGGAAAATCATCTACAAGTGGCATAGATTTCAAACGACTGCCAATTTGTCCAGGACTGGGTGTCCCAGCACCTCATACCAACTGTGAAGTACGGTGGAGGAAATGTTATCGTTTGGGGTTGCTTTGCTGCCTCAGGGACTGGACAGCTTGCATTCATTGATTCAACTATGAATTCTGCATCATATCAAAGAGTGCTTGAAGATAATGTGTCTATCTGTTCGAAAGTTGAAGTTGAACCAAAAGTGGACCTTTCAACAGGATAATGATCCTAGCACACTAGCAAATCCACCAAGGAATGGCTCAAAAAGAAGAAATGGAGGGAAAAATGCCACAGTTGATTCTTCTATAATTAGAATACACTCTAGATCCTTTTTTAAAAAATAGACACTGGCCCTGATTTTCATGTAAGTCTGAGGAGGGGTGTTAACCACACAATCCTATTGTGCTGTAAAGGTTTCTAACCATAATACTAAATTCAGCCACAGTGATGGACTCGAACACCAAAGATTTTCAGCACTGACTCCTGAATGGAATACAGGATTACCTCAAAGTGCTCCTTCCATTGGTCAGCAGGATCCTCAATCAACACTCCCCCATACTTGCTTAGCAGAGCTTGTGAGTGGTGTCATGTTCCCATCCAGCAAATCTCTTACCAGAACATCTTTGAGACTGGAAAGTCTATTTCCATGGCCTCTCCAAACCCCATGAGTTTTTGCTTCTGCATCTGCTTTGCTGCAACTCTTCTGGCTCTTCTCTACCTCTCAGCTGAATCAGGAGAGCCCTCTGTGAGTACTACTTTGAAGGCCTCCTTGTTGATGGCTTCCCTCACCAATTCTGTCCACCTGCATGTCCTAGCGTTACTGCCATGACAGGCAAAACTTTTTCTTGCCCTACAATTGAGAACTTGAACATGGTCCATTTTGATTCCCTTACTCAGTAGAAGGGAGAATCCTTTTGGACTTAAATTTGTCTCTCACTGAAGCCTCAGCCAAATACTTACAACCAATCTTGAAGTCTCTCCTGGGTTTATATATGGTCGGCATCCCATCATAAGGTAATTCCAACTGAGATAATATAGAGATGACATCAGGATTATTAAGGGGTTGTAAAATAGTTTATGATGTAAATAAAATGATTCCTGTACCCTGAGATGGACTGGCATTCCATGCCATGTGTATACTGTATATATACAGTGTATATGGGAATATGTAAATAAGTACAGAATTGTGAAATGGATGCTTTAGCATTAAAGTATTAAGATTTCCCTTCACTGGAACTATGTGGCCTAGCCCAAACTTGTTCCAGCATGACCATGCCCCTGTGCACAAAGTGAGGTCCATGAAAACATGTTTGCCAAAGTTGGTGCGGAAGAACTTGTGTGGCCTGCACAGAGCCCTGATGTCAAACCCAATGAACACCTATGGGATGAACTGGAAAGCCGACTATGCCAGGAAAACATGCAGAACTACTGTATATACAGTGGTGCTTGAAAGTTTGAATTTTCTATATTTCTGCATAAATATGACCTAAAACATCATCAGATTGTCACACAAGTCCTAAAAGTAGATATAAAGAGAACCCAGTTAAACAAATGGGACAAAAATATTATACTTGGGCATTTATTTATTGGGGGGAAATGATCCAATATTACATATAGAATATGTGTATAAAAGAAAATGTCAAAATATCACCATGTGAATGGTGGCATGATGGTAATTGTGACAAATATCACCTTTTGTTAAACGCTATTTGTAGAACATCTTGGCTATGCGTGTAAGTCGTTGACTCTTGATTTTGTCTGTAGACCTTCAAAAGAAGGAAAATAGTAGGGGGAAAATCTGACGTTTCTTATCTACAGTGTTTGTGTAATGCGACTAGTGAAAGTGTTACAATTGTAAGAAGGTGTCATGTTTTTATCTTTGTGTGTGTGTGTGTGTGTGTGTGTGTGTGTGTGTGTGTGTAACACCACTAACTGATTTATAGCCTACATATTCATGTTTTAGATTTGTAGAGATATTAAAGTTAGAGCGCTATCCTGCATGTTCTGTACGGTAACTCTGTAGCTCCAGTGCACAGCTAAAGAACCAATATTTGACACAAGTAGGAATTTTGTGTGAATTGATTCTGTGTGTGCCCTCGGGGGCTACGCGCGTTATATCAGCGATAAACAGTAGCGCCGATCTTCCCTTCAGAAAATCCCGAGACGAGAGGCTAAGATGTACCGCGAAGCACCTTTATTTATTTATTTATTTATTTTATTTTTTCCCCACCTTTGCTCTGAAGCAAATAAGATTTCCGCCTGTGCGTTGCCGGTGCGTCGTCAGTCAGAGCGAGAGAGAGAGAGAGAGAGAGAGAGAGATACGGACGCATGGTGGCAGGTGTAATCTTCAGTACGGCTCTCACTCTGGGTAACTTTCTGAAGCTGGATCTGTGCTCGTTCTTCCTCGTTGGCTGTTAGTAGAAGAGCACAGCGCTGTTTTCACAGGTTCCGATGCCGAAGATGAAGGAAACGCATCCAACATCCACCCGGCACTGGAGCGCGTGACCGTTTGCGGAATGCGTGAATCCTCTAACACTTTTCTTTTTTTTTCTTCTTCTTCTATCTGCGTGCTTTTCAAGCCAGCATGGTGAGTGAACACTGTATTCCCTTCTGAGCTCGGGGTATGGGGAATGGTCCTAGCTGTGGGTTTGTCTTTCACTGGGTTTGTAAGCTAACTGGACGCGTAGGCAGTTGTAGGCATCCACTCATCTGGCATGCGAAGAGTTGCTTTTTATTCAGTTCTTTTATTTGGAGGAAACACCGATCTGAAATATTCTATTTTAACCGATCAGTTAGTCTGGTTTTAATATCGAGCATATGAGTTGACTTAAGACATCGCTCCTTGAGCGAGTGAAAGTTGTCCGAAACCCCATACTACTATACTAAATACTAATAGTATGTCCAGTAGGTGTTGTGACGTGGTATTTTGGCGTACTCTTTAGTAGGGTAGTATGCTGTTTGTGAAGAAGGCCTTGGAGTGCAGGTTAAACGAGCGGATTAGCAGCTTTTATCCCATCACTGCGGCGAGCCTCCGGGAAACGGCACCTGTCCGGTTGGTAAACTGAACTCGTGTTCCCTTCACATTGTCGGATCACACTACACATGGCTTGTGGTCATCCAGTGGCACCTCATGCTTCTGTTTCCCAGAAAATGCTATCTGAATCCCCTATGCACACGACGACCTAATTAACTCTGTCACACCATGACCTCAACTGGCCTAAAGGTCCACCTGGCAACTACAATGTGGATTAGGTTACCTGTTCTCTCTCTCTCTCTCTCTCTCTCTCTCTCTCTCTCTCTCTCTCTCTCGCTCTCACTCACTGTGTGTGTGTGTGTGTGTGTGCGCGCATGGTTTTTCTATCACAAGAGTAGGAATATCTTACAGTTTTGACCTTCTGGGGACATTTGGTTGGTCCCCACAAGGAAATCCAGCAAAAAAGGAGCCCAAAAGTTTCCTTTTGGTTACTGAGGCTAACAGTCAGGTTTAAGTTGTAGGCATAGCACTGAATAGCTGCATGTCAATGAGAGAGAGAGAGAGGGTGAGTGTGTGTGTGTGTGTGTGTGTGTGTGTGTGATCTCTTATTGGGTACCTAATGGCCCATAGTGATAGGAATATGTGACGTGACATTTTATGGGAATATGTGACCTTATGGGGACATTTAGCTGGTACCCTTGAGCTAAACAAGCAAACAAACAAACAATACATTTTTTTTTTTTTTTTTAATGAGGTAAGGTTCGGGGGTAGTTGTAGGCATAGAATTATTTAGCTACAGTAACAGAGTTCAATGAAAATGACCAAAACCATAGAATTACAAATGTGTGTGTGTGTGTGTGTGTGTGTGTGTGTGTATGCCACCTGCATCATCTTCTTCTTCTTCTTCTTCTTCATCTTCTCCTTCTTGAAGAGTGTTTATGATTTTTATGTTTTTGGTAACAACAGCAGTAACCTATTTTGCTGCGTCATGCAAACTATACTATACAAAGTATATTGTGGTTGAATAAAACTGTATGTAATAATAAATGCATCGTTTGACTATTAAATGAGCTGATGCCCCTGATAGCATAATTCTGTCTATTTATTTGTGCTAGCCAGAGAAATGTGGTACCATCATGCAGCGGGCATAATGAATAGTGTCTCTGTTCAGCAAGCAGTGGATAGGCTTTGCAGATGTGTGCACACTGAAGAACAGATGAACCCATTTAATCCCACAAGTCACAATGATGTGACATTTTGTTTTGGGTTTGTAAAGCTCTAAATGTGTTACTGAGAAGAACACAATACATGAAATTAGAAATGGTATTGGTTTTGTAGGAACATTGTAGTTTGAGTGGTGTAAACAGTCAGGTGACCAAAATCATTTACTTCTCGCTTGAACCTGTTTATAATACATACTGTAACTGTCCAGTTTTGGTGAGCCTGTGTCCACTGTATTCTCAGATTCCTGTTTTTGTCTGACAGAAGTGGAACCCGATGTGGTTTTGTACTGTTGTATCACATCTACTTCAAGGTTTGATGCGTTGTGTATTCTGAGATGATTTTCTGCTCACCACGGTTATAAAAAGTTGTTATATGAGTTACCATAGACTTTCTGTCAGCTCAAACAAGTCTGGCCATTCTCCTCTGACCTCTCTCATCAACAAGCCGTTTCGACCCTAGAACTGTCACTCACTCAGTGTTTTTTTTTGTTTTGTCTTTCACGCCATTTTGTTTAAAATCTATAGATTGTTCTGTGTGAAAATCCCAGGAGATCAGCAGTTTCCGAAATACCCAATCCAGCCTGTCTGGCACCAACAACCATGCTACAGTCAGAATTACTGTGATCGCATTTTTCTCCATTCTCATGTTTGATGTGAACATTAACTGAAGCTCTTGACCTCTTTCTGCTTGATTTTATGCATTGTGCTGTTGCCACTTGATTGAGTGATTAGATAATTGTATGAATTAGAGTATGTATAGGTGTTCTAATAAAGTGGTCAGTGAGCTAGTTCATTTATGTATTTAATGATTGATTTTTGATTTTAAGACAGGACATACTGTCATCTGTTGTCATCCATTGCTGTAATACAATCAGGAATAAATCAGTCAAAGCATTTATTTTATCTATTTATATCATGACTACATTAGACTAAGTTAGATATATTGGCCACAAGTGTCATTTAGATGTTCAGAAAATAGACAAAAACCACTCTTAAATGTTGATGCTTAAACTGTTGTTCGGTCATTTGGACTTCATAATACAGCCTGTAAACCTGTGTTCTATTCTAAGGTATTGAATTTTATTAAAGCCTTAAAAATCGCTTTAGCTCTGAATTTACTTATGATAAGGCAGGCAAATTGATTTTTAGGATTTAGACCGCTCGGTTGAGTTCAGCTCCAAAAACTGGCCTGCCACTTGCAGAGATTCCTGCTTTGGGCCATTTTCTGTTTAATAACCTTAAAATTTGGAGTGTGGATTTTCTTTGGTCTTGTTAAAGTTTGAATCATTCTTACCTAATCTAAAATTTATCTCCTGGTCCTAATTGAAGTGTAGAGGGAGTGAGAGAAAAGTCATTTAAAACCTGATCTCTTTGCTCCTCGTGTGACATGCTGCAACCTTGAGACAGTATTATGTGTTTAATCTGCATTAAGATACAGTGTGTTTGGTCAGGCTTCAGGCCTATGAGATGACATGGAATAAACTTAAATTCATTAAACATTATTATTGGTGGAACTGCATCAGTCAAACTTCAGTTAAATTCTCTTACAAATACCTGAAAACAAACTTTTTAAATGCACCTAGCTGTGATTCAGGTTTACTCTCTGTAAACCATGGTCTTCAGATTATACAGTACAATGAGAAAATGCTATAATCTTGCTGTTTTAATTATGTAATTATTTACACAAATCTTTTTATATAATCTATTGTTCTATTATTTTATTAAAAAAAAATATATATATATATATATATTATTTGTATTTATTATTAGTGGCTTTTGCAACCTCATCTTACGAGAAATTTCTATGGTCTTTTTAAATTTTTACATTCTAGATAAAATAATAAAAAAAAAAGTTTAAAATAAATAAATAAAAATAATAAGTATTTGAATAGATTGGCACATCTAGAAACAAGATCCAACAGTTTACTTTTAGTAATTTTATTAGATTACTGTATAGATTTTTAGAAGCACATTATTGCCAAATTACCCTTTCTGCTTTTATTTCTTTATTTCTTTATTTCTTTATTTATTTGTAGATCCGTTTTTGAATGTAAAAATTAATAAGTATGTCGTAAAAGTAGTACCATGTAGCATAACAATCCATAAAAGGCACATAAATCCTATCAAATGGTGCGTATAGAATAAAGTTCTACAACGCCAATGTTATAATCTTTGTAGTGAGTACAATAGTTAATAGGAAACTTTCTGGGATTTGACTTAACTGTGTGTTTTGTTTTTCTTTACACTTTAGTAAAGAAAAAAAAATCCTGTGTAAAGATTGGTTAAAGGCATAATTTCATTGGAAATTGCCTACAAAATGTAACATTTTGCTAAAAATCTGCAACAAGAAAATAGTAGTGTGGATAAATAAATAAAAATGAATCTCAAACATTAACTGTGTGGGTTTTTTGTTTTTTTTTCTAAAACAGTGACAATATTTTTTTAATATTGTTCACTCTATGGCAGTATGAGATTCCATAATACAATAAGCTGCAGGTTCCTGAGAACATTTCGAAAATCAGGCCATGATGTATCTGTGCTCAAATATGTCTGTATTCAAATGCACACTGGAGTCTTGAGGAATACATTTCTCCATTTGTTGATAAGAGATCCATGTTTAGTGATGCCTGAAATGATTTCCATCCACACGGTGAGCCGGAGAGCGAGACAGTGGGTGAGAGCGAGTGAGTGAGAGAGAGAGAGAGAGAGACAGAGAGACAGAGAGAGACAGACAGACGAGTGCAGACAGAAAGTTAGCAAGGAGAGATAGCCCACTGGGATGCATAAAGAGGGAAGTGAATGAGAAATGGCAAGAAGTAGAGGTGAAAGGGACACAAAGACACAAAATGCTTAAATGAAGAAAGTGGGAACTAGAGCTGAGCTACTGTAATGTGTTAACAGCAGATACTCCATCTCACTGAACCCATTATTACTACATATGTCCATTCCTCTGTTTTCTGTCCATCCTGCTTTGTGTGGTCCAAGACATCTTGAGCATAGACCAATGACTATCACAGTTCTCTGGTTCATCTCTGTGTCAGTGTGTGCCAGTCTCATCACGCTGGGCAAGCCAAGCAGCAAGCTAGAACAGAGGGAAAGTGAGACAGACAGAGAGACAGAGAGAGAGTTCTCAGTGAGTGGAGGTCTTGCAGGAAGGCCATAGAGGAGAAGGAGAATGCTACTTTATTTGAATGGGGACAGGAAATTGCAGAGCTAAAACAAGGGGTTAAGAGAGCTGTTCAGGATAGCTGATGAGGCTGCAGCAGTGTGATTATGACATTAAGAAGAAGGCTTCCTTCCTGTGTTTGTAATAGGCTCCTACTGGTGTAATAAACTGACTGAAGGACATTCGTTAGTTTCCTGCACACTGTGGGCACCAAATAAAGTGTCATTCACAGCAGTGTTACCAGGTGGTGAAACTAGAATTACCGTATGTCCCCAAATGACCATATTTCAGCCTTATTTGTTGTACAGGTAAAATTCAACTCCTTATAGTCCTAGGATCCGTTGTTCTTTCATCACACTAATATACTTTAAGTTTAATTACTGGATAATAAAGTAAGGCAACAAGACTGTGTAAGAATGCGTTGTTCTTGGCTACCTTGATTCCTTAGACTCTATCATTATGTTAACCCCTTAAGCTCACTCCCTTAGTGCTCTTAATATACCTTTTCCATTTTGTTTCTCTGTAATTACTGAATAATTCATAGAGTGTTGCTAATTACTATGCTTGTTGAATAACTGAATAATAAGTCGTGACTTCAGCAGGTTAATTATGAAAGGCATTGTGTAACACTGTTAATCCTACACTTAATGCTGAAGATAGATTATTCTCATTATTATTAATAAATGTGTGCATGATCCATCGGAAAGACACATGTATTCTATTATCCAAAAATATTCAATACTCAAACCAAAAGCCCTAACAAACTTCTTCAATACAGCCAGAATTATGTATAAAATAGGCCACACACAGCTTCTAGACAGAGTGAACTTACAATTACACATATCATCAAACTGAGAAGTAGCACAAAAATAACAAAAGACATCGTTAGGCTAGGGCTGATTTCTTTCTTGGTCAGAGTCCATGTACCTATTGTTGAAAGTGTCAAGTGATTACACATAGTGAAATGCCTTCTGGCTAATTATTTTAAGCCTGCTTCACTGACATATCCATAACACATCATCTGCAGTGACTGAGAAGGTGCCTGTGAAATACAATAGCAGGTGTAATGAACATGAAGAAGATGCATTGCATACTTTACTCACTCATCCAATTTTCAAAATGCCTTTGGATGAAAAAATAAATAAATTAAAAATTAAGAAAGGGGGTGATCCTTTTTCCAACTCAGTGATTCTGGGTTTTTTTTTAAATTAAAAAAAAAAAATACTGACATGTTGGTGTTATATCTTTCACTTGGATGTTATAAGTTGCACTGAGTAAATACAGCTGGATAAAACAATAACTGTGTCTGTCTTCATTTCAGGCTGCTTTTCTAGACCCACTGTACGCCTAGGTTAAAGACATTCAAACTCAACTTTTCTCAAATCCACAAATTTCATGTTACCATATATTTCCTGTGTCAATTAACGTATTTATTTTATTTCCATAAGGAGTAATTTCAAAATAATAGCTAAGAGACAGATTAATGTCAGCTTTTATTTAAGATATCAGTTTTCAGTGTTTAGTGGCATTGCCCTTAAATTGCTTGAAGTTGAATCACATGTTTTAGGTAGCGTTCCACAAGCTTCTCACTATACTTTCTGTATCATGTCTTGAGGTTTTGCTTCAGTATTTCTAGATAATCCTTTCCCATGAAGTCATCTATTTTCTGATGTGTACCAGTCCTTTTTCGAGAAAAGAACCCCCACAACATGATGCTGCCACCCCCATGCTTTACACTTGGAACGGTTTTCTTTGGATTAAAAGCCTCACTCTTTTGTAGCGCTGATCATTATGGTCAATAGTTCCATTTTTGTTTCATCTGACCAGAGAACATGCCTCCAAAAGGCTATGTCTTTGTCATGGTGATCACCTGCATACTTCAGTTTTGCTTTTTTATGCAGGTCTTAGAATATGGGCTTCTGCTCTGCACGACAGTCTTTCAGGCCATTGTGATTTAAGACTCTCTTAATGGTGGATGTACATACTTTGGTACCTGATGATTTTGACTCTTTCACCAGTTCCTTTGTTGCTGTCATGGGGTTCAGTTGAACCTTTTGGACCAAAGTTTATTCATCCCTTGGAGTTAATTTGTGTCGGCTTCCTGAACAGTGCAGTGTCTGTGTGGTGTCAAGATTTTTTACATTTGCATACGGTTGTGTGTACAAATGCTTGTGGTATCCTCAATTGTTTGGAAATTGCTTCTAACAACGAACCAGACTTGTGGAGGCCCACAATTTTTTTCCCTGAGGTTTAGGCTGAATTGCTTGGATTTTCCAATGCTATTAAGGGCAAAAGGCATTGTCTCTAAAGGTAGGCCCTTTACAGCCACAGGTGCACTTCCAATTAACTCCTAATTATGACATTTGGTCAATCAATCTTCCAGACTTTTTAAAGAGACAGTCAACTTGACCTACTAGAATCCTGATATAGTGAATTAAAGATGAAATAAGTCTCTAAGCGATTGTTTTTAAAATGATCACTGATGTGAACAAAGTAGAAGCCAGAAATGCCAAAAGATGTGTATGGTAACATGAAATGCTAAACAGAAGGACAAAGGACAGAAACATACTTGGTTTGAATGAAGAAGCTGGCATGAATAAATGAATAATGGCAAGAGTTGGCATGAATAAATGTTTGAATGTATACAGCTGTCTTTCAGTTGATGTGTGTTCCTATGTGTATGTTTTATGTAATAGTTTGTGTCACGTCATTATTATGCCTATGACAACACCCCATTGATAAACTCAGTTTCATTATCATAATTGATAGTGTATTGAACCTTTTGACTATCGTAATTGATATCATATTGAACTTGATTGCTGGTAAAGTAGCTATAGTAAGATTGATGTCACAAAAGATGTAAGTACACCAGTAATTGGATAATTCGCAGCTAATCTACATTCAGTTTGACTATACTTGACGTGAATGATTTATGAATGAATTATGGAGATATTAAGATTAAGTTATACAAAGGGCAAAATTATTATGAAGATATAATCATTATTTTATATCTTGGAACACTAATTCACAGTATTATGTCATCATGGAGCACGTTGTTTTGCTTTCTGTTCCTTTGAAGTGGAGATATCTACAGAGAACATAAAATATGAATACTGTTTACATGAGAAATATCAGAATTATTATTAATAACGACAGCTCTACGGTTTGATTGTGAGCTTGGTTTCCTGCCTGTGTGGAATTTCTTATATTCTTCACTGTCACAAGTACTCCATGGCCCAGAAACTCCAATTCCCAGAATTTCCTTCTCACTGACATGCCGACTTCTCCGATCTCAGTCAGTTACACGTTCAAGATATTGTTTTCTCGTTTTACTTTTTGGGTTACTCCTGCTGCTATGTTGTTTGACTGCTTCCTTGTTATGGTTTTTGACCCTTCTGTCTGGATTTTTGACATTGCCTTTGCCTTTCGATTTGGTATTGTTTGTCCAGTGTTACTGCTGCAATTATTTCGACTTGCCTACAATTCCACTAGTCTCATCCCAGCCTGACATCCGTGTATCCCTTGGGTTTCCTTCCAGCTCTCAAGAACATGGCACTAGCTGGAATGGCTATGCAAAATTGCCCTCTAGGTGTGAATGAGTGTGTGAAGGTGTGTGTGGGTATATGTATGGTGTCTGGCATCTGACATCCTATCTAGAATGTAATTGCTGCCTAGTGTTCTGGGGACAAACTCATAATCATAATATTTTGTTTTTATATTTATTTTAACTAGACAAGTGCACCTGTCATTTACAATATTTATGGACTGGCTTGGGTAAGCAATGTTGGAAAATAAATGGTTTGATCATAGATCATAGACAGATCACCTGTTCTGCTCACTGGCTCCAAATTTTCTATTTTTCTATTAATCATCCTTCCATCTATCCATCCATCCATCCATCCATCCATCCATCCATCCATTTTCTTTACTGTTTATCCTACACAGGGTTGCCTGGAGCCTATCCCAGGGGACTCGGGGCACAAGGCGGGGGACACTTTAAATGTGGGTGCCAACCCATCACAGTATGAATCATACACAACACACAAATTTGTAACCTGTGTCACTAGGTTTTTTTTTTTTCTTGTTGTTGTTGTTGTTGTTGCTTGTGTATCTAATCCTGAAACAAAGTGTCCTCTAATGTACCTGTTCTGAGCAAAGGAGATTGAGAATGATGATTTAGATGCAGGACATCATTAAACTTGCATCAGTGAAAATCAATCAAATCAAGATGAATAGGAGATGGGAGAAATGCCATGTTATTGTTGTTGGGTATTAATATTTCTCTTTGGATGGATTTACCAAGAAGAGAGCAGTGACTTATCAATGACAAAGTGGACTACACCGCCTAATAGATGTTTCACAAGGAGAAGTATGATAAAAAAGGAAAGAGAGAGACACAAGTACAAAATAATGGGTTTGATTATACTTGATCTTTAGTGTTTTTTTGTTCCACCATGATGTACATAAAATGTATTAATTATTAAGTTAATTATTAAAAATGATTAATTATTAAGAATACTGGAATCTTTTTTGATTCAATTGTTAATGGAAAACAACCAGAGCTACTAGCAAAAATGTTTCCTTTTTGTAAACCTAATGGGCCAAGAGTTGAATTTGTCTCTAAATCTTGTGGCCAGAATGCTGTAGGTTCAGTACAGTAGGTTCTGCCAGACATAAGAAGGAAAAAAACTGTCACGATCATGCTATAATTTGTTCTTACTTCTCCATATGCCTTTTTTATGGTTTTGGTTTTGGTCTTATCTCTGCCCCTGCCATGTCATTGGTCTGTTACTGTTTGTGGTCACCTGCTTTATGTTAGTAGTTTGTCTATTTATAACCTGTTATGTCCTTTTTCATTGTGAAGTCTTGTTCAGTATTATCATGCATTTCTGAGGCTTGTGTTTCCATTTTTCTCTTTTGTTTTTGAACCCTGCCTATTTATCTGACTTACGTTTTTTAATTTGCCTTAATATAATAATATATATTATGTAGCGCATCCACACTTGAGTCCTGTTTCCATCAAAAATGAGCTGTCTCAGTGCATGTCACAGTTCCTTGCACGACAAGCAACGCTTGTTCTCCATTTTTCCACAAGGTTTTTGCTATTGCTTTCATTTTGTTTGCTCCTCCTCTGTTAGTTCACTTTTTTTTTCATTAGTTCAGTCTAACATAATCACACTGTGTTATTTTTCTGGCTATTGTTCTTGGTCAATGCACATTCTTGTGTCTTTGTTTCTTGGTTCATTTTTCATGCTTTGTGCTTTTCACCTAAATGGATAGCATGTGTACACATAAAAAAAAAAATAGGGTATGTGCATGGTAATTATTGTCCTCGATGATGTTGACTTTGTGACACTTGTCACCATGGGTTGCATTGTGGAATATTGTTCTGCTGTTTCTCTGGTTTGTCATTGCCACCCTCAGCAGTTGCCAAACCAAGATGTGGTGAAGCCTAGTGTGTTGGCGCCCACATAGAAGTTGAAGAGTGATGTTTAAGTGGAAGAAAAAGCACTGGTAGGGCTTTTGATTATAGCTGAGATATGATGAGTCCACTTAAAGTCACTGATGATGATGACTCTCAGGAAATCGGAAAATGCGAACCCTCTCCACAGCATCCTCTGTGATGTAAATGAGCGCGTGATCAACTTCATAATTCCTTGAATCAATGACAAGCTTTTTAGTCGTCCTGACATTGGGAGACAAATTACTGTCCTGACACCACTCTGTCAAGTGTCTTGACCTCCTCCCTATAAGCCGTCTCATTACTGTTGGAAATCAGGTCATCTATGACAGTGTCGTCAGCATATTTTACGGTGGAATGAGAGCTGTGTCTGGCCCCTTAGTCATAGGTGAACAAAGACAAGAGTAGTAGACTCAGTACACTACATTGAGGGGGGCCTGTGTTGAGGATCCGTGTGGAAGAACTGTTACACTCTATCAGTACACACTGAGGTCTGCTCATAAGAATGTTTAAAATCCAGTTGAAAAATAGTAGTGCTGAGTCCAGATCCAGCACTTTGAGAATTAGTTTTGATGGAACAACAATGTTGAAAACCCGACTATAATATCTGGGTGTAGCAATTTTCCTTGTCCAAATTTTATTTGCTTCTGGCACCTAATTAAAATAGTGTGTATAGTCTGAACAATATTGAAGAAGCAGAATTGCCACCCTGGTAATACAGGAGATCAAAGTGACAATATTACTGCAAGAAACACACTCTTTATAACTGCCACATTTTCCTTTAAGATAGTGTTTATTCACATTCTTGCAATGTTTTGTACTTTCATCTATCATTTTTTATCATACTAAAATTATAAACACTTTGCATTACACTGTAAGAAGTCAGTTAATTGCACTGATTCAACTTTAAGCTTTTATCCCAAGATGATTAATAAAAGTGTAAATGAGCCCATGGTCTTCGGTATTGCTTTTCCTTGACAGGTCTTGGGTAAAATAGAGCTCGGATTGTCTGTAGGTCAATGTGCAGGTGGGAAAGGGTTCTAAGAGCATCACAAATGAGACACACACTGGAGGTCTCTATGACAGGATTATAGTGTTGATTAGACACCAAATACCTATCCTAAACCCAGCTTGTAATACTCACTACCTTCTGATGTTACCAGGGCACTCTAAGTATATCTGGTGTACCAGATACTGTCGAGACATGTCATTATATTGCTAGAAAGTGTTTGGATCAAGATAATAGAGGCTTGAACTGGCCAAAGCAAAATCACATTTTTGGTGTATCAAGTGCAACTGGAACACCCCAACCCTGTTGTTCATTGTCAGGTATTGGTAGTGGAGGCAGAAGGCAGAAATGCAGGCAGTTTTATTAACATAAACACAACAGAAACAAACAAGGTGAAAAAGAAGAACTGTACAGAAGCTATGAACACAAGGCAAGGAACATACAGAGTACAGGCGATAACATAGCACACATGGCAACAAACAAAAAAAGCTTGACAATTACTAAGTTTACATGCACATCGATATTCCGATATTTATCGGAATTTGTCAATATTCTATTTAGTATTGAGTCATGCTCGATTCAGATTAAGACAATATTCTGATTCCTCAAATTCTGATTCTCACTCCTGGAATATGCCTGTGTTAATTGGAAATTTGTTGCATGTAAACACATTATTCAGAAAATCCACTGAAATGAGATATATGCGCATGCTCAGTCCGCAAGCATTGTGGGTGCTAACAGATGCTTAGCTGTAGGCTAGGTATTTAGGAATGACACTCAGGCATACTTACAACCATGTATGCAGGAATATTCCAATGCCTGTACACATATAAACATCGTATTCGGAATATGACTACTACTCGATTATAGACCGGAATGTAAACGAAATTTCATGTGCATGTAAACATACTCACTGAGACACACAGGATCCAGAACTTAAATAGTGAATATAATTAGAGGAAACAGGTGTGTGAGTGATCAGTAAGGCATGTCACTTGGTCATGTGATCTGCTGGGGCAGACGGTAGTGTAATTCTGCACCATACAGGTGCTAACTTGACACATATAAATCAATTAAAATAAATAAATAAACAAAATACAAATTTCAAGACATAATAATAAACAGCAGAATGGCTGTTACTTTTATCTAGTTTGATTATTATTTATTTATTTGTTTGTTTGTTTATGCTTGCTAACATTAGCTAGCTAGCTACCTTGGTGTACAACCACGAACTTTAACTAGCTAACTTGATTGGGGTTGTTTTTGATTAGCAAGCTACCTAGTTTCAACATAAAATTATACAGCTAGGTAATATGGCTTGTTGGCAATTATTGTGTTTCAGAATAAGTTTGTGTTTCACAATAAATTTGCACTTTAGTTTGCCCATTTAGAAAGCCACTACCCACTTCCTTTTTTATTCACCATTAAACCCACATTAACACCCACACCACTTACATTCCTGTTAATATACCTGTATCACCCAATATTTATAAATATTTATTATATATGTTGGCAATTTCACGGCTACCTCAGCCTGATGTTGCACAGCATTACATTGCACAGACAACTGCACATATCTGCACTTTATTCCAAATATAGTCATACTGTTGCTGCCACCTATCTTTTATATCCTTTATATTATATTTCATTTTTTCCCGTATTCTACCTGTATACATGTAAATTCTGGTTATTTAAATTCTATTTTATGTTACAAACAGCCAGAAAAAAGCATTTCACTGCACATCGTATTGTGTATGGTTGTGTGTCTGAGACAAATTTGAATTTGAATTTGAAAAGATTAGGGCAGTGATTGATATAGCTCATGGAAGCAATGTCAGAAAAGGCCGATGTCCAACGAATTGTTCTGGGTCTGGAGATCCGCAGGGGTTTAACAAATTAATAATTACAACATGTGGCGCATGCAAAAATCTTAAATCAGCGAGGGAAATTCCATGGACTCAAGAGACGTAATATGAAGGATGGAGCTTTGGCTTGAATTACAGACCGTTGTCACTTTAAAAGACATATGGTCAGAGAAAATTAGAGGGATTGACTTCTGTTATACCACATCCTGTTTGCTTACTGCAAACATAGTCAGCAAGTCTGCTGGAACAGATGCCATATTGTGTTTAGCACCAAAGATGGATTGACTGCTTGTTGAATACTTCATTTGTGAAAAAGCTGTGCAAGTACAAGGCTTACAAGCAGCATCAACTTCCTCTGTATCTGACTATTACTTCCATCCTCCTTTGTCTTTCTCACACACATGCACACCTACAAATGAAAATATGAAACTGTGAAACATTTTACAGACTACACCACTCCAATTGTTTTTTATGGGTAGGAGATCCCAAACTAAGCCGGGGTTTCCCGCAAGGCCGTTCAACTAAATTAATGAGAACAAGGCAAGGGTCCATTAAATGGGAAGGTTTTATTTTCCTTAGGCTGTTACTTGCATGACCTAAGCAGCTGCAATAATGAACCCCAAATAAAAGAAAATGAAAATTACCACCAGACACACATTTGCCACTGAACTAGAGATGGTGAATAACATAAGAGTGCACTGGTCCAGCCCATGATGTTATAAGTGGTTACACATGACAATCAGCAGAAGCACAACTAACACACAAAAAAGTACAGCCTTAATCGTACCCACCTCCACACCTTTAGGGGTAGATGTGCAATATGTCCTGTTATACGACACTTCTACTTTGGGAAGGCTAGGATCAGTGAGATGGCAAACTAGAGGCACAGCAATAATAAAAAACAATCAAACAAACAAAAAACACATAAAAACAAGCAAAATAAATTGAGACTAAAAAAGAGGGGAAAACACTTTTTAAAAACCAGTATCAGTCATGGTTTTCTCACAACTAACTAATCAAATACAAAAAATGGGAGGTAAATGGGTGGGGAAAACAGTGGTTAGACACAAGCAGCCCCAGGCACAAGGCGGGAACACCCTGGATGGAGGGCCAGCCCATCGCAGGGGACAATCACACACACTCACACACCTAGTCACACACTACGGACAATTTGGAAATGGCAGTCAGCCTGCAACGCATGCCTTTGGACTGCCGCACATCACAGCTATATTCCTTGGTCTTACCCATTGTTATGAATAACTAAGGGAATTTGGCCTATGTGTTACCTCATATTTATACCCCTGTGAAACAGGAAGTCATGGTTGAACAAATTCCTGTTCCTAGTCATCCAGGTGTACTAAAAAAAATGTCAAATATCAGTGGGAATATACTTCAAATATATTTTTCTCATATGAATTCATAGGGGTGCCAATAATTGTTGTACACCTATATTTAACAAATATATATATATATATATATATATATATATATATATATATATATATATATATATATATATATATATATATATATATATATATATATGAACAAAAGATCAAAAGGTTAAACAATAAAGACAATTTTTCACAGCCTTTGCTCATATTTACCAAGGGTGCCAATATTAGTGGAGGACACTGTATGGTCAGTCCTGGGATGCTCCGTGGACAGTTTTGATGTGATCGTGGAGAGGAGGACATGAAACAAACTAGTGTCCATCCTGGCCAATGTATCACATCCCCTCCATGAATTATTGGTCAAACAGCGGAGCACATTCAGCAACAGTAACATACATAATGTCATAAGGTCTTTTTTTTTTTCTGTTTGCATGTTTGCTCTCGGTGGCATTCTGTTTTATTGCATTGCTGCATCTACTTTGCTGCATATCTGTTGTTACTACTTGCCCAGGCACTTAAATTTACTCAGCGGACTTGTGTATACAGTTTTACCTTATTTTTACTACTATTTATAATCTTGCTGAGTACATTTAGTTTATTACTCTTGATTATTTCTTACTGCAAACAGTATTCTTTTGCTGCTGCTGTAATGTGTGAATCATTTGAAACTCCACACAGACAGTAACCTGAGCTGAGGTTGAACAGGGGACCCTGAAGCTGGAGGCAGCAGCAGTAACAGCTGTGTCACTGTATCATCCTAGATACTAGATGTTATTTATAAAATATCAGCAGGAAAAACATTGTCATATTCAAATGGTAAACAAACATACAATTTAATGTATTATGTAAAACATCTGCAAAATGTATGCAGCGATTAAATTTGGCATGAAGGTTTAAGGACACAGGCAATGGTCAAAAACAGAGGTCATACTCGGTCTAAGAAAAACAAAACAAAACAAAAAATCAGCCAATGAATACTATTAAATAAACCAGCAAATGAATACTATTAAATTAATTATTATTACTATTACATGTAGCTCAGACTACATGTTGGTCAATAAGTGACAAAACTGAGGAGATATACAGTATATGAATGACACCGGCAGGCTGTGGCCACAGATTAACTATGTGATCTATTTGAATGTTAGGAGTGATATTAGGAGTGCTGTCTTTAATGTGGTTGATTATGATCAGGCCTGCTGTGGTGGTAAAGTCCAGCTCACTGGATGGGTTAATCACTTGAGTTATTAGAGACTCGAGCTCCCCACATTCTCTGATTACATCTCACAGTGGGTAATGAATAGAAGTGCTGTCTTTGGCAGTCCTCACTCATATTGGCTTACCTTAGTGTGACCGGGCAGATGGATGATGTGGGAAAAGAAAACTTGATGGTGAGAGAATGTGGTATACCATTATTTCTGACTGAATGCTAAGCAGGTTCCTGTAAGCTATGTATTTGTTATATTGTATCTTTGGTAGTAGCCTTTTATACACACATGACCATACAAAATGTCCATGTAAATTGAGTATAAAATAAAATAAAACTCAAAAGACCTGGATAGCTCATTACCAGTGGAATCGCTAGGACTAATCAGGGCTCGAGCCCCGAATGATTTAAATCTAGTCCCGAATGTTTTGGGCCTGGAACAGGCCCCTGAGTTTAGGGGAAATATGATACGAATTAAGTAAATATTGGTTGTTTAATCTTAGTTCGGAACTGTCGCTGACTGGTGATTGTTGAGATCTGTCTCTTCCTCCCTCCCCGCACAGCGCACACACATAGACACGTCACACACCCCGTGAGTGATTTCAGCCTATCCTAGAATATCTCCAGGAGTTGCGCGCAACAGCAATCAATCTCAGCAATTAAAATAATAATAATAATAACGCAGTCTGTGCCGCGCAGACAATGGCAAATAAAAATCAAATAAGTCTTCTTTATTTTTGGCAGAACACGAAGAAAGGTAACTTTTAGCTGTTCTGAAAATCTGTTAGGTGAAAACTACGGGAGTAAAATGAACTTTTACCTGCTTAAATTAAATGATGCAGTGGTTCATGGACCCTTTTCACAGACTGTGATGACACGTTTTAACGGACTGTAATGTAAATCATGCAAAGTTTTGTATTTTTTCATTTTTGAAAAAATGTATATGTACATTTATAACACTATACAAATTTCAAGAAACTAGTTAATGCTGCTGGGAGGGTGTTTCTATTACAGCGGCTCTGTCTGCCGTTATCAGTCTCTCTCTATTTTTTCCTCTTTTTGAAAGTTGTGAAAACACTATTGTGGAGTTTTTCTTTTGCTATTTGAGCAAATGGGAACACAAAAAAATAAATTTAATGTAGTATCTCATTCACCGCTATAGAAGTTTACCCAACTATGACGACTTCCGCTTGTGAGAAACCCGGAAATGTGAAAAGGGTCTATTGACATTTAATGACTTTTAAATGGCCAGGAATCGGGTTTCCTGACATTTATATTTGCCTGATTTCAATGCTGGGGAAATACATAAAGCAAAGCCTGAAAGCATACACAAGCCCTAAATACAATATAGCTAGATCTAAATCCGGAAGATATCGCCCAGCTCTAAAAAGAAGTTAAAGCACTAAGGCATAACAAGCATATGACTTTGTTTTATAAAAAGCAGTATTAAGTTAAAAATCCAACAAAAGGAGGAATATTAGTGCTATTTGGTGGAAATCAAATGTAATGTAAATGTTTAACCACTAGATGTAACAGTCATAAGCATTTAAAAAACATATAATCAGTTTTTTTTTTAATAAATAAAAATCTCAAGACATCAGCCGGAGAGTCATGTAGTTTTCATTAGTAATAGGAAGAGTATTGTTTTACGTTTTGATGCTCAACTTTCCAGTTGGCAGTAGTAAAGCACTGCACTGTAAATATATATAATGTTATGTGGAGTAACTGATTGTGTGTGTGAGAGAGAGAATATGATTTTTTTTTAACTCCAAGACTGTGAAATGATAGAGGGGTAGGAAACATGAGACAAAACTGAATGGATTTAATTGAGATGTAAATAAAGTTACATATGATTAATTTGTGTTAATTTGTGTTTACCAATAAACTATATTGCAAAAAAAAAAAAAAATTGCTCTTGCAAATCATGTGGTCTTATCACCCACCCCCAGCCCCTGATGTTTTGGGCTCAGCCCCTGATGTTTTTAAAACCTAGAAACGCCCCTGCTCATTACTACGATAAAGATTGAAAATTGAATCAACCATATGGTTTACAGCTCTTGGTGATGCATGCAAACCTACTGCTGAATGACCAGATTTCTGATTAGTTTAGAAACTGAATAACAAAATCATGATTGGCCAAAAGGTCTTGTTTGCAGTTGTGGACCTACTGTTTATAGTACAACTAAATTCTGCCTTAAATAGTGAATAAATAAAAATACAAAACCTCTGCATAGGGTTTGTTATTAATCCAAACTAGATAACAAAAACAAAAATACTTTTTTTGTGTTTTTCTCTACGACAACACAATATTAAAAATATATAATAAAAAAATAATAAACTCCAAATAATTCCTAGATTACTAAGCAATATATAAGACATGATATTTCGTCACCTAACATTGCAGTCCTCAGCAGGTCATTCTAAATAAAGTGTGCTGTTTTTATAAGATCCTTTTTGTGAGTGAGAATGTTTTAAATGATTATTTTCTGATTCATGAAACAAAGTGGAAAAATACAGAACAACTAGGCCCACAGAACAGTGACTGGAGTGTGTGTAGGTACCGCCAAATTGTCAAAGATCATCAGTCTTTATTTGTTTCACTTCCAAACACCCTTCCTTTCACCCTCAGGAACTGCATTGTGCTTGTTTAAAGCAACATTGGCAGTCTGATGTTGTAGACAGCAATAATGCCATTACCGTTAGGATTCTTCATTGCTTTGCTAATGCAAGTGGTCTCATTATTAGCTTCTCTACTCATGTTGAGAGCATGCAAGATGGCCCTATTTGTTACCAGGTGATAAAACAATGGCACCCATGGGTTAGAATGCAGTGCACAGGAATATATTGGATAAACCTGAAGTGGACAACTGATTAAAAAAAAAAATCAATATATTTCAGTGCAGTTGGTCAGTGCTAATTAAATACTATGTTAGTTCATGTTTTCATTCTTACCCTGTTGGCAGGCTGTGGTTGTCATATTCAATAAGCAATACATTTACAGTAGATGGGGACACATTTAGGTGTTTGTGAGTTGACGAGTCTGTTTGGATACTAATCTAAATGGTGGCTTGGTGCCTTAAATGTGGCAGTCTCTTTGGTAACTGCTACAACTATAGGCAGTTATGCTTGATGGTTGGCTTTAGGAAATCTACTTGCCTTTGCTGATATTTAAAAGTGGATATTGCAGTGACTGCTCATACCTACTTAACCATCTGTAATGATCTCAAAAAATGTAGGCCCAGGGAAGGGTTAACTTTTCTATCCATATAGAACAAAATATGCACTTAGATGTCTACATTTCAGGATTATCAAACCAACATTTTTCATTGATTGGACACTTTATTGATAAGAAACACTTTATAAAAGTGCAGCATTACATTTCAGAATGAAATAGGAAAATCTCAGCAAAAGGTCCAACATTTAATAATAGCTGAAAGTATATCTCTTGGTTGCTTTGGGACAGGAAGTCAAATGGCCATGTTTTTTATTAATGCATGAAAACCTCTGAGAATATATATTATTGTTTCAAGGATATGTAGTTTCTATTGTAACTGTAACTTTGGACATTGCACTTTTTACTTACTTTTTAATTTAAATTAAATCCAGTGCTCAATTAATTGCTGGGTCCTCAGTGTTTGTCTGAGGACAGCCTGTGACTCAGCTGTTCTGCTAGCCTGGGGAAGTTCATTCCACCACCTGGGTGCCAAGATAGAGAAGAGACTTGATGCATGTCTTCCTTGTCTTGAGGGATGGTGGGTCACGTCAAGCTGTGCTAGAGGCTCGAAGAGAGCATGGTGCAGAGCAGGGTGTGATAAGTGCCTCTAGGTAGGTGGGGGCTGGTCCTTTTTTTGTATGCAAGCAGTGTTTTGAAGCGGGTAGCTACAGAAAACCAGTGAAGGGAAAACAGCAATGGGGTGGTGTGGGAGTACTTGAGAAGATTGAAACAGGTGACAGTAATTAACTACAGAGTAATGAGAACAGAAGAAAATTGACTATACAGTGCCCTCCACTTATATTGGCACCTTTGGTAAATATGAGCAAAGAAGGCTGTGAAAAATTGTCTCCATTGTTTAACCTTTTGATCTTTTGTTCAAATTCACAAAAATACTCTGCTCTCATGGATATCAAACTATTGCAAACATAACACAGGTTTATATAAAAAACACTTTGTTAAATATAGGTGTGCAACAATTATTGGCACCCGTTTAGTCAATACTTTGTACTACCTCCCTTTGCCAAGATAACAGCTCTGAGTTTTCTCCTATAATGCCTGATGAGGTTGGAGAATACATGGCAAGACCATACATCTGAGACCATTCCTCCATGCAGAATCTCTCCAGATCCTTCAAATTTTGAGGTCCACGCAGGTGGACTCTCCTCTTCAGTTCACCCCACAGGTTTTCTATGGGTTTCAAGTCAGGGGACTGGGATGGTGTTGGCAGGACCTTGATTTTGTGGTCAGTAAACCATTTTTGTGTTGATTTTGATGTATGTTTTGGATCATTGTCCTGCTGGAAGATCCAACCACGGCCCATTTTAAGCTTTCTGGCAGAGGCAGTCAGGTTTTCATTTAATATCTGTTGATATTTGATAGAGTCCATGATGCCATGTATCTTAATAAAATGTCCAGGACCTCTGGCAGAAAAACAGCCCCAAAACATTAAAGAGCCACCACCACATTTAACCGTGGGCATGAGGTACTTTTCCATATGGATTTTGATTTCATCTGACTATAGAACCTGATCCCATTTGAAGTTCCAGTAGTGTCTGGCAAATTGAAGATGCTTGAGTTTGTTTTTGGCTGAGAGTAGAGGCTTTTTTCTTGAAACCCTTCCAAACAACTTGTGGTGATGTAGGTGATTTTGGATTGTAGTTTTGGAGACTTTCTGACTCCAAGACGCAACTAAATTCTGCAGTTCTCCAGCTCTGAGCCTTGGAGATTTTTTAGCCACTCGACCATTCTTTTCACAGTGCGTTGAGACAAAATACACAAACGTCCAATTACAGGTTGATTCATAACATTTCCAGTTGACTGGAACATCTTAATTATTGCCCTGATGGTGGAAATTGGCATTTTCAATGCTCGTGTTATTTTCTTATAGCCACTTTTCAATTTTGTGAAGCTCAGCAACCTTTTGCCGCATATCAAAGCTATATTCCTTGTTCTTACCCATTGTTATGAATGACTAAGGGAATATAAATATGTGTTACATCATATTTATAACCCTGTGAAACAGGAAGTCATGGTTCCTGTTCCTAGTCACCCAGGTGTACTAAAAAAAAAATATATCAGTGGGAATATACTTAAAATATATTTTTCTCATATGAATTCATAGGGGTGCCAATAATTGTTGCACACCTATATTTAACAAATATATATTTTTTGATAAACTTGTGTTGTGTTTGCAATTGTTTGATATAGAAATAAAGACTAAATAAATACAAAGAAAAATTTTTTTTACAGCCTTCTTTGCTCATATTTACCAAGGGTGCCAATATTAGTGGAGGGCACTGTATAAGGAAAGCAGAAGGGAAAAGCAGGACAGATAATGCACAAATTTGTCAGATGAAAAAGACAGATATATTTCTTGACTCAGATGTGTATGACTTTTGTGTGCATATATGATTAATTTGCAGCATGCTTGTGCATATTTGGGGTCTTTGCTCTATCTGGAGTGAATGTCTAAGTCCTGGAGTTTTGTCTGTAGTGAATGAATGTGATCAGAAGCATGCTGCATCCCAAAATAGGATTTTTTTTTTCTTTAGAGTTCTTTAGGGATTAAAGACTGATAGAAGCAGTGATGGGGACTAATGCCACATTTACACAGTTGTGTTGAATCACACAAAAGCTCAGTCATATCTGCTTATGATTTTTAACTAGCTTTAGCAGCTTACATCTGCCTTAGGCACACTCAGCGCTCCGGGATGTGTGAATGTGAATATAGGTGGCATATCAAGCTGATTCACTCATCTTAAGTTTATTTTCACATCGTTTACATTATGCAGGTTCCATCCACAGAGACAGCCCAATACTCAAACAGACAGTACAGATATAAAAAAAAAAAAAAAAAATGAATGCAGTAATCTCATTTGTCGTTGTGCACTGGCAGAATATGATCTGTCATCATACATCAAAATACTGGGAAAGAGTAAATTAAACTTTGTATTTTTGGATTTGAAAATGACTTCAGGATTTAGACCTTTCCCAAAAGGACACATCTCTGGCTTGCCCTTAAAAACACGTTTGTATAACTGAACCTCATTTGAACCTCTTACTGTCATGTTTATCCTCAACATTTTCCTTCCTACAGTTCCCACCAGGTTAACACTGAGTTTATTTTGTTCTCGTTTGAGCCAATATGGAAATGAAGACAGTCATGGAGAACATATTGACTGCATTCAGTGAGAGCTTGCATCTGCTTGTGTGTAGAGTAGTTTGTGGCGGCTTGTGCATTTTTGAACAGATGCAATTTGTCTCAAGGCTGAAGTCTCTGTATTGGAACAGCAATTCTTTTGTTTTTCCTATACACTGAAGACATTTGGGTTTAAGATCAGAATTTCAGCTTTCATTTAATGATATTTACATCTAGATGTGCTACACAACTTAGAACATGGCACCTTTTGTTTGAACCCACCTTTTGTTTCAAGTGATCAAAAATCACATGTGTTTCTTGTTGCCCAGGTGTGCCCTGTTTGATTGACTGTTTAAACAATTAATAGCTCTGAATGTCCACTCTTGGTTTGAGCCCTGGGATTTGCCTGTCAAGACTGTATTTGCTGTTAAAAATCTGCTGTTAAACCAATATGAAGACTGCACTGCTGTCTATGGGAGAAAAGCAAGCCATTCTGAGGCTGAGAAAAGAGAGAAAATCAATCAGAGCCATTGCAGAAGAATTGGACATAGCCAATACAACAATTTGGAATGTCCTGAAAAAAGAAAGAAATCACTGGTGTACTAACAACCAGACACCGAACAGGTCAGCCAAGGAAAACAACAGCAGTTGATGATAGAAACATTGTGAGAGCTGTGAAGAAGAAAAAAAAAACAACAGTCAGTGGCATCACCAACAACCTCCACATGGCAGGGGTGAAGGTATCAAAATCCACTGTTTGACTTTGAGAGAAGAAAGATAGAGGCCATACCACAAGATACAAACCACTCATCAGCAGTATGAATCAGAAAGCCAGATTGGAATTTGCAAAGAAATACAGAGATGAGCCACAAAAGTTCTGGATCCAAGATTAACTTCTACCAAAGTGATAGAAAGGCCAAAATGTGGAGAAAAAGGATCTGCTCATGATCCAAAACATACATGCTCATCGGTCAAGCACGGTGGAGGTAGTGTCATGGCTGCTTCTGGAACGGGCTCATCTTTATTGATGATGTAACTCATAATGGTAGCAGCAGAATGAATTCAGAAGTTTACAGAAACATTCTGTCTGCCAATTTACAGAGAAATGCATCCAATCTGAATGGGAATTTCATCATGCAGCAAGACAAAGATCCCAAACACACTGCCAACTCAACAAAAGACTTCATCAGGGGAGGGGAAGTGGAAGGTTTTAGACTGGCCAAGTCAATCACCAGACCTTAACATAATTGAGCATGCATTTCATGCATTTCCTGAAGAGAAGCCTGAAGGAGGAGACCCCCTGAAACAAACAACAACTGAAAGAAACTTCATTACAAGCCTGGAAAAGCATCACAAACGAATAATGCAACAGTTTGGTGATGTCAGTCTGTCTCAGCTTGATGCAGTCATTGCAAGCAAGGGATATGCAACCAAATATTAAGTGTTTAATTTAATCTACTTTAAGACTATACTTCCTATACTTTTGCTAAAACTTGGATGGTCTGCCACAAAAGTTGCCATGCTCTAAGTTGTTCAACACATCTAGATGTAAATATCAGGGAATGAAAGCTGAAATTTGACATCTGTCATTCTCTCTTTTTCAGGTTGACAGCAGACAGCTGTGAGTGAAGATGAGGAGGGCCTTGTGGCTGGTGAGGTGGTTGGGGATTGTCCTGCTATCTATCATCCTCCCTTACATCAGGGCTCAGGGAGCAGAAGGTAGGCCATAGAATCTCTAAGCTTATCCTAGATCCTGAAACTTACAGTGTCTTAGGGCCCTCATAATATCTATGTGAGGACAAGAAGGATGAAGACAGTGTAATTGCTATAATTGCTTATAATGGATTTGTAATTGTATATCTTATTTCATGCAATATATCTGGTTTTGTTGTTGTTGTTGTTTTAAACAAACAAAAAAAAATTGTGATAGCTGAAAGATTTAATTATGCTCATTTATTTCTTGTTTTGGTTCTATATTATTTCATTTATTCGTTCCAAGACTGATGGAAGCCATTTAAATACTGACCAAGCATAAGTAATTCAGGTTTAGTTAGTTCATGTTAGTTTTTCCTCTCTTTGTTTAGACTAGTGCCACAAATGCTCAGTATCGCTGTCAGTCTTCACTGTCCTTAACACAGAACCTATTAGTGCTGAACTCTGATAAGGCTCCTGAAATAAGAAGCTAATGATATATGAATTGCAATTCCAGTCTGCCAAGGACAAAATGACAACTGCAATAAAAGTCTAAAAGTGTTTCTGTGCTGATAGGAGGAAATGAGCTGTAAATACAGGCAGACAGTTCTGGTTGGTGGGTGTGCGTAAAAGGCATAGCATTCTATGGCTGACATTTTAACTCTGCTCTCCTTGTTTGTTCATGCAATGTTTATTGTAATTGATTTTAGATGATTTGAAACTAGCAGTTATTGTGCAGTCTGTGGGCGAGAGTGATTTGACTTTTGGCTGTTTGACATTTTCTTCTTGTTTTCTATTATTGGCAGTAATGCCCACATTTTCTTTGCTCACTTAATACCAGTAAAACTTTCCAAGAGTCCCCATTTTGATTCATAAAATTAATCCAAATTTACAACATACCACCGTTCAGTCTTAATCATCTAACACTGCCATTCTCTCCGAGTGTGTCTACCTGCTTACACAATGTAGGAGCCAGCGAAAATAAAGAAATATATTATAATTTCAACTGAATTTTCATTTAAATTATTGTTTAAGTTATTTGTTTTGTGTTTGTGGGTCAAGAAGGAGAACTATTTAAATGTGTGCATAACTGAATCCACTGCTGGTGCCAGAACATTAAGTCTTTAACCATAATGTAACTATAATGGTGTAGCATAACATAACTTGATGTGAACTTGAATTGAGGTTGCAAGTGGGCACTGGGGGCAGCAAGCGCATAAATCAATACATGGATCAATTTAACATTTAACATCTACCTTCCTTTAGCCCATCTAGGCTAAAATCAAAGAAACAACACAGAAAACTCGGCATATAGGTTAATCTAGGTTTTCCCACTGCAAAAAAAATAAAATAATAAAAAATAAAATAAAATCAAAGATTAAGTGCATCACTTAAGGTATGGTTGCCACTATAATGATTCAAATAGAATATTTGGCTAGGCCGAATGCCTGCATGTATTCATTGGAATATACTGGACGGAAGGAAGGATGGATGGATGAATGGATGGATGGATGGACAGACGAACAACTGTATGCTTTGGATGAATGAATCAATCAAAACACCACTGGTGGAATGTGTCAGCTGCAAGTTGGAGTTAAAATAGTTATTAAAATGTCACACCATATGAACATTATTAATGCTGATGTTTGATACTGAGTATGCAGATGAAATGAAAGCAAATATGCTTGCTGAACATGCATAGTGAATTCAAAGCTCTCAATGAGTCATATGTAAACATGATAAATGAGGGAGTTAAAAATGGGGATATGAAAAGGTGGTATAAACCTAAGATTGAACGAATTGACATTTTTATTTCCACCATCACAAAATAGCTCTGTCCCATCCAACAATACTCATAGTTCCTTTTCTGATTTTAAAAGTGCCCCTCAAAATGATGTCTCAGTAATTACTTCTGTGAGAAGAAAAAGGTCGAGCAGATCTCGTAGATTAAGCACACGCTCTAGTGCATCAGCCACAGTTTCTGCCCCCATGAGCATGCAGACACAGAGGGCAGTTTTACTAACCAAAGTCTCTATTTTGCAGCAAATGCACGCTCTGCAGTAAATACAAGAGCAGTTATACTGGCAAAGTGAGAACTCAGGGGAAAAAAAAGGGAGATTCAAACTGTATTAGCAACCATAACAGCCAAAATTAACTCCGAGATGCTGGGAACAGAAATACAAACAGAACAAGTACCACTGATAAAGAATGGACAAAAGGAAGTTTAGCTCAAAAATTGCAAACACACTAATTGTGCTGCCTAAAGAGAGGGGGTCCCTGTACAATTTCCTGGTCTGCTTAATGCAGGAAATCCTTTTTCTGTTGAACCAGAAGGATTGTTCCTCCACAGGATCTGCAGCAGCAGAACATAGTGTAGACCTCTGATAGCATTGCACAAATCTCCCTGCACGCAGCTCAGTCAAGGGAGGAAAGTCTTAACTCAACTAAGGACACTGCAGGAACAGGAGAGTCTTTACAAAATGCTTCAAAAATAGAAGGACATAAGTATTCTCATCAAGCAGTGAATTTTTTCAGCTTTTCAAAAAAAAGTCACAGTGTTATTTTTTCTGATGGAAACATTCTACCATGAAAATCCTTTATTCATTCATTTTAGCAAATGATTGAAAGTAAAAGTGACAGTGACCATGACAGATTACACTTTCTTATACAGTACCTCAAGGGACAAGCTCAAGATCTTGTCAAAGCTGTCAGCAGAGAGACTGTCAGATGACTTTAAATGACTAAAATAGCACTCACTTTGGTAATTTCAAATGCCTGGATAACGTTCTCACCTGGCCTGTGATCAAATCAGAGGATCCAAAGGTTTTACAGGAATTTGCCTTGTTTCACAGAGGATTTTACAATGCTATGAAAGAACCTGAGTATGCAGAAGACTGAGACAGTAGTTCTAATATAAGAAGTATTGCCTTCAAACTCTGTTACAAATTTATAAACAATCTAGAATAACACTGGAACCAGTATTTAGTAACACTCAAGATTCAAGCTCTAGTAAATATAAACTCAAAACTGCAATGGGACAGAATGGAATCTGGATGCATGACAAAAATCAGTCATGTGAGCAAAGAGCATAAGGCATCTTACCTGCAGTGCATGCAATAAACCACATCCCAGAGTGTTACACATCAGTGCAAACATCACAGATGGTCCTCAATGTGGCTGACCATTCTGGGGCCGGTAACACTCAAAGCTACACAGTTTGTACACACAACAATTAGGCCAGCAAAAATTTTTAAGAAAGTAAAGCCATAAACATCTAAGCATTTATGGATCCAGTTCTGCAACTTTCTTTTCACAAGCTTAACATTATAAGGAATAAAACCAACATCTTGCTCTGAATCATGACTTCGAGAAAAGGCAGGGAAGATGGGCCATATTCTATGAAAACCTAATTGGAATGGGTTGTCAATGATCATTTAAGGCAAGAGTAGAATATCTGTCTTTGTGTTACTGCAAATAGAAACTCTGCCTCAAAGGTGGAAACAATGTTGGTATAACAATACAATAATGATTTTTAAGAAAGGTCATCAGATGACCAAATGTCAGCTGAAGACAAAATGTTCATGAAGAATGAAGAGGAATCAATATAACTGATGGATATTATAGTCTAAACTTACCCTCAGGAGGGATGACTCAATTATTTCCAATAATCGACAGGTAGCAGAACATCATCTCCTGAGCTTGAATGGGAAATTACATGAATGAACAATTCAGAACTGAGTACACGGAATACCTAACAGGTAGGAGTGTCATGACACACAAAATTCAAATTTGATACTATACAAAACGGTGCTGTCTTGATACTGTGCATTTTTGATTATAAGCATTACCTGAATAGGTGCCTTAGGTTTCCATTTTCAAATGGTTAAAATGTTCAACATTATAAAAATACAATAACTGAAATTTAATAATAATAATAATAATAATAATAATAATAATAATAACATGTAATAACACATAATGATAGTGTTTGCATGATTCTTAGTAGCATATACACTATATTGAAAATATAAAAGTGTACAAAAGTATGTGGCCACCTGACCAATCACACCCATATGTGCTTGTTGCACATCCCATAGGTTTAGTCCCCCTTTGCTGTTATAATAACCTCCACTCTTCTGGGAACACTTTCCATGAGATTTTGGAATGTGGCTGTGGGGTTTTGTGCCCACAAGAGCATTAGTGAGGTTGGACACTTGTCAGATAAGAAAGCCTGGTGCACAGTCAGTGTACTAATTCATCATTCAGTGGAGCTGAGGTCAGGGCTCTGCAGGCAACTTGAGTTCTTCCACAAGACCCATGGCAAACCATGTTGTTATGGACCTCGATTTGTGCACAGGGGCATTGTTATGCTGGGACATGTTTGGCCTAGGCCCCTAAGTTCCAGTAAAGGTGAGTCCTTAATGCTACAGACACAACATTATGTCAAGTAGGTGTGATGGTCAGGTGTCCACATACTTTTAGCCATATAGTGTATATTGCAATAAAAGCTGTGAGTTAGAATCTGACAAAGTTGAACCAGGTTTCACTCAGGTGACACAAGGAAGCATGTCTTAAACATGGGCCTTTTCTTATTCTTCTGTTAGCTCATTGTGCTCTCAGAGTCACATAGCTCTCGGAAGCGCTAGACAGGTTTTTGAATCTTGTGCTTGAACTTACCAGTCGCTGTGGCGATTTCTTTCCCATGGATTGAATCAGCAAGGAAAGTCTGCCTAAATGCAAAAGAGAGTTTGCTGCATGCTTGTGTGTGTGTGTGTGTGTGTGTGTGTGTGTGTTTGCTGTAGGGTTGTCATGATATCATAAACATATCTTACGATACTATACCAACTGAAGTATCACGATACCATGCAATATTGTGTTAATTCATAATTCAAATCTACAAAGTGAACCAAATTTACAGAAATACATAGATATAAATGACAAACCAGATTTTCCTGTCAATACTTTATTAATGAGAATGAATAACTGGCTATTGGAAAAACTCAAGAACAATCATACAATTGGCAAGCAACTAACTCAACGTACCACATATTTCATCTATTGTTCCCTAGAGCAATTAAATCATGCAAGTGTTAATTGTCTTCAGAGAACTAAGAATGAATAGGATGAATGAATAATATTCGTTGATCAAACACAGCTAAGGGTTCGTACAGATGCTTCATAATGAAATTCCAGGACTTTCAAGGACTTTGACTATTTTTTTTTCAAGGACTATACAGTAGATATTGTCATGTTGTCAGACAACAGAACAAGTATGTAACAGGGACTGAGACGCACCCATTAAGACTACATGTTAACCAGCAGTCACTTCCAAGCCATCTCCAAGCTGCTGTTCTGTACTGACAAAATCCTGATTTTATAACCAGGACATCCTCTAACAAAATACACATAAGTTAAATACAATGGCTGTGCTGTGATTTCAGCTATATGTAAAATGATCACCCGGAGAGAAAGTAAGAAATGAATGAATGTGCTGCTCCTCTCTGCCCATCACTGAACAGAGTAGCCGCAGAGAGTCGTACCTGCAGCGGGAAAGCAGGACATCGTGTTCGCAGGGCAGTACTGGCGACTCTCTTCTACGGAAAGCTAGTTTGCCCAAAAAGTTGCTAGATTTGTGGCTAGGTGCTTTTTGAGGAAAAAAAGGGCTAATTTTATTTTTTACACACAGCGGGTTAGCGTACCGTTAGCTCGCTTGGTAGCAAACACAAGAAATCGTTAAAGATTAAGGTAAAGCATTTACGTTAAATGAAGTATCACTAACCTTTGTGCATTCTGCAAAAGCAGTGAGATGTGTCGTTTTAGCGAAAATAGTATTAACTGCCGCACATACAACATTACTTGATGATACTACCGTTTAGAAAATACAGTGGCATCAGCGGTATTTTGAAGCTTTAGTATCGCGATACTACCATAGTACCGGTACACCGTGCAACCCTAGTGTGCTGTATTGTATAGTATTGTACAGTTGAATACACATGAAGTGTAAAAGTGCGTTCAACTGTTGTTAGCCAGCCATCAAGTCAATTGAGTCATTTTTTGTGAAAAGGCAGATAACAAAAGCTGTAAGTGGGGTTGCCACCTGTTCATTATAATACAGGACTGTCCTGTATTGAAAATTCATCCCATAATTCCAAGTCTTCAAAGTGTCAAGAATAATATAATAGTGAATAAACTCGAAACAGTTTCACAAGAAAAAGGACAGAAGCTCAAAATCAGTGTTACAGGGCAGAGAATAATGGGCAGGTGCTCTGTGAGATTGCATGTCATCATTGTCCTGGTTTTGATGACTCAGTTCTTTAAAAACAGATGTTCACCTGTGAAACACAAGAGGCTGTTGAAGTAGTAAAAGTAGGGAAAAAAGCAGCAATAAAACCTAATGAATTTTCAAATTAGTAGCCGGGGTTGTCCCTTAATTTTTGACATCGAAGCTGGCAACCTGTAACCTATTTCAGGGCTAAACGTATAACGCTTTAAAAACGGGGAAGGTGTTGAAATTCTATATTATGATAATTATTGAGATTGATCAATATATAGAAAAATTTAGCTTTTAGATTTTTTTGCCCATTATTCAAAAATAAATAAATAAATAAACCACAGAAAGAACCCCATACCCATGGCAAAGCATGATACCTATGATGGTGGCAGCATCATGCTTTGGGGCTGTTTTTCTTCAGCCAGAACTGGGGCTTTAATCAAAGAGGGAATTATGCATAGCTCCAAATACTCCAAATCAGATGTCTGCTGGAAAGCTGAAGAATAAGAGGAATTTCACCTTTTTAGCATGACAGTGACCCAAAGCATACATCTAAATCAACAAAAGAATGGCTTCACCAAAAGATCCATGTTTTGAATGACCCAGCCAGAGCACAGACCTGAATCCAATGAAAAATATGTGGGGTGACCTGAAGAGAGATGCCCTCACAATTTGATGTATCTAGAAAGTTTTTGCAAGATAGAGTGGGAAAATATTTCCAAGTCAAGATGTGCAAAGCTCATAGACTCAAAGTGTTAGTTTAGGAATATGCATAGGTTACTGAGTGTTTTTTCTTTTGTTCTATTTTACACCTAAAATACTTCTGATTGTTTTTAACTTTATTTTTATTTGCAGTTTCATTTTAAAGATGGAAAAAGTTCTGAGATAATTTATCTTGGTTTCATTTTTTACACAAAAACCTGCTATTTTAACAGGGTTGTGTGGACTTTTTATATCCACTGTATTTGGTGGATTCACAAAGTGTGCAGTGCCCTCCACTAATATTGAAACCCATAGAAAACCTGTGGGGTGAACTGAAGAGGAGAGTCCACCAGCACGTGTTTGAACAAAAAATTAAAAGGTTAAACAATAAAGACAATTTTTCATAGCCTTCTTTGCTCATATTTACCAAAGGTGCCAGTAGTGGAGGGCACTGTAACGTTTCATCTGCCAGTGGCATAACTGACTGGGAGGCCAAAGAGTTTCCATACACCAGACCTTAAAGAAAGACCCAAAGAAATATACCATCAATAATTAGATCAATCTATGACCCACTTGGGTTGCTGTATCCCATCAATTTACCAGCCAGATTACTTCTCCAGGAGTTCTGTAGAAGGAAACAGAGTTGGGGTAAGGAAATACCTGAGGCTACATTTCCATGTGTAGACAATGTGTAGCTGAACTGGAAGACTTGAAGATCTCAAAGTGTCACGTTGTGTAAAACCACTTGAATTGGTAACACCTACACTGGCATTCAGATAGACATCAGGAAAAAAAAAACCACAGGTGACATTTTTACATATGGAGCTGCTGCTTTGTTAGCTGTTAGAGTTGAGAAGATGCTGAGAAAGGAGTTATAGCTAAAGCCTTCAACCCTCTGGTCTGACAGAGAGTCTGTGCTTTTCAGACAAGCCCACTAGATTTCATACATTTGTGCCCAACACAATCACTGTTATAAGAGAAAATACCGTCAAATACCGTCACAGTGTAGATATATATACTATATTGGAACAAAGTTGAATTCAGCCATTATGGCATCAATAGGGGCAAGTGTTAATACACTTATGAAATGCAAGAAATGAATCTGTGGAGGCGGGGGCGTGGTCGAGCACCGGTTTGTGAATGGAGGAGTCGGGAACCGGCTCGTAACCGGGAATCGTAAACATAAAGTTTAATAGGAAACGAAACTGAAACCAAACGTAAAACACAGAAACTGAACACAAAATGCATGTGCGTCTCTCTCTCTCTCTCTCTCTCTCTCTCTCTCTCCCTGGCGCCTCCAGCCGCTCCTTTATCTCTCTCTCGCCCACTGATTAGACAAATCAGTGCCAGGTGTGCGTCCTCACAGCCTGGCCACTCCCTCCTCCTCACCACAGTGTCCATGCACCAATGCTTCTATGGAAAACAGAAAAAGAATTTATTCAGGAACCTGTGAAATCCCTCCCACTCAATTTGGATGAACCTGAACTCAAAAGAAACACCACAGTGTACAGTGCTGTCGTCAGTAGCAGAGATCAGTGTTAATATTTGTGTTGAAGCAAATTGGTTTAATCTACATATACTGTTTTCCTTTCATCCATGTATATTGAAATTTATTGCCATGTTGTCTTAATATTTGAGTAAATATTTGAGTTCAGTAGGATTTGGTTTAACTGTAAATCACACATGAAATTTCAGTCCTTTAATAATTAATCTAAATAAAAGCCACTCAGTTTGCAGAACAGTTATGCTCTTACCTCTCTGAACACATGGGAAGGAGGTACACAGATTTGATGGACACTTCTGTCAGCCAAGGACATACTAGTTAAATAAATAGTGCAATTTAACAGCCTTCCATTGGTCATTAAATGCCAAACTTATGGATATTCAGAGAGTATATCCATATTCCACATACAGAGAATAGAGAACATCATGAATGGAGACACATTTTTATTTTATCAGACAGTGATGAAAGAAGAAGTTGAACACAGTGGCAAAAACCATGTCCTGTCACAACTCAAGAAAAGATACTGCTCATAAATGCCAACTCTGTAGCTTGAAAGTTATATCCAAATGTGTGATCTGCAGACGTGTTAGGTAAGAATGGGGAACAGTCTTGACAAAGCATGTCACGTAGAGCAGTGCATGGAAAGATCACACACCGGACACTGACTGAGTCAGTCTGGAACTATAAGATTGAAAAGGCCATGCTTCAGAAAGGAATTCAGAGGAGCTTTAATTCCCCAGCAGCTTCACATCATGGTTGAGTGTGAGAAAGGTAAATTCTTATGGCAACACAAGTCTTTTGTTACATTCCACATCAGCAAATCCTTGATGATGAAAGTTTACAAACTCTTCTTTGTGAAGTGGAGACAATTGTCAATAGCTGGGGGCTTTGCACTGTATCTGATGACAAACATGATCCTGAGGCATTAACTCCCATTCACATTCTTCTTCTGAAATCCCATCCTGCTTTTCCACATATCAGAAGTCAGATATGTGGAAACAGACACAGATTACATTTCCATGCACATATTCTGATATTAATAAGAATTTGACAATGCAGTGGGTATAGAAAAGAATCACCCCCATTTAAAATAATCGCATTTAGTTGCTTTTCAGCCTGAAATGAAGACAGACACAGTTTTTGTTTTATCCAGCTGTATTTACTCAGTGCAACTTATAACATCCAAGTGAAAGATATAACACCAACATGTCAGAGTTTTTTTTTTTTTTTTAATTAAAAAACAGATTCACTGAGTTGGAAAAAAGATCACCCCCTTTGCTTTAATTTGCCTTAATTTTTTTTAATTACAGCCTTTAGTCTGTTGGGATATGTCTCTACTAACTTTGCACATCTAGACTTTGCAATATTTGCCCACTCTTCTTTGCAGAACTGCTCAAGTTCAGTTAAATTTGATGGTGACCGTTTGTGGACTACAGTCTTCAAGTCATTTTGCAGATTTTCAATGGGGTCTGACTAGGCCATGCAAGGACATTCACCTTTTTCTCCTTCAACCACTGTGTGGTCAGTTTTGCTGTGTGCTTTTTGTCATTGTCATGTTGGAAGGTAAACCTTCTTCCCATTGACAACTTTCTGGCAGAGGGCAGCAGATTTTCCTCAAGAATTTGACAGTATTTTGCCCCATCCATTTTCCTTCTATCCTGAGAGGTGCTCCAGTCCCTGCTGCAGAGAAACACCCCCATAACAGGATATTACCACCTTTACTGTAGGAATGGTGTTATTTGGATGGTGAGCTGTATTGTATTTCTGCCAGACATATCGTTTGGTGTTGAGGCCAAATAATTCAATTTTAGTCTCATCTGACCATAACACCTTTTTCCATGTGGCCTCAGAATCTTCAAGGTGCGTTTTGGCAAAGCTCAGTCGTGGGTGGCTTTTTTCTTGCAACCCTCCCATACAAGCCACATTTGTGGAAAATTTGTGATATTGTTGTCACATGCACACAATGACCACTCTTTGTGATAAATTCCTGCAACTGCTTCAGAGTAGCTGTAGGCCTCTTGGTAGCCTCTCTGACCAGTTTCCTCCTGGCTCTTTCATCCAGTTTGGAGCAACGTCCTGATCCAGGGAAGGTCTGTGTTGTACCAAATACTTTCCACTTCCTGATAATAGAATAGAATAGTGCTTCTAGGTATTGATAAAGCCTTTGAATTTTTTTTGTATCCATCCCCTGAGTTGTGCCTGTCCACAACTTTATCCCAGAGATCTTTTGACAGTGCCTTGCTCTGGAAAAGACAGTTACCAAAATCTATCTGCTAATAGAAAGTGCTAGAATGTTGAGACTTTGCTATTGGTTGTATACTGTAAGACATGAAACAAGTCCTAGCACATTTACTCTTGTCTATTTGTTTAAGTTACAAATGTAGACATATACAGTCCATACAGGAGTTTTTTTTTGTGATTGTGCAGCCAAAAATGCAAAAATTTCTTTTCGTAAATTTGTGATGAGTTTTTTGTGCAGAGCTTTGGCTGAATGTGCTTTGTGATGAAGTCACATGACACGTTGTGATGATGTCACATGATGCGTCTTGGCCGAAATCTGCAGAAAATTTGAAATTTGAAAAATTGCAAGCTTCTGAGATCCTGGAGGGACGCTTGTGGGCACTGGGGCCTGCAAGCATGAAGAAATACTTTGTTTTCATAATCAGACATCTAGCATTATCTTATTTTTATACTTATGTGAGCTTGGCTGCATGTATTTAAGAGCAGAAAAGGAGTCATGAACCCAGGTGTGAGAGAATAAAACCTGCATTATTCGGCATGGCTACAGCAAAACCTCACTGCAAGTTATACACCATTTCCACACTTCTAGACACCTCATGTTCTTACAAACACCTACAAGTATTTAGTACTTGTGGAGTGAAGCGTGAGCAGCAACCTGAGCCTTGTGCTAACTGGTGTATTCTGTGCATGCTGTGCTTCTCATTATGATACAGTGTTCTTTAAATAAACGCAAAACTCAGCTAATTACTGTGCACTTCCTTGAGTGATTAGGGAAGGAGCGTTGCAGGAGTGATGTACTTTTACATTATGCATTTTGCATAATGCATACTAGCACAGTACAAAGATATCTTACAAGGATTAACACAAAAGACTGACAAACTGTTCATGTGGAATTTAAAAAAAAAAAAAAAAAATATATATATATATATACACACACACACACACACACACACACACAGGGCACACTAGAAATCAGAACGAATTAAGTTTGTAGAATAGTGATTTAAATTTTACAGACAGTATCATGTGGGCACTTATCAGTACAGTCCAGTTCATAATTCTGTCAATATCAAGTGGGTAATGAGTTAATACTTAATTAACACTACAGTCTCCCAAATACAAATAAAATCTCTTCACTTATTGACACATTTGTGCTTGCAGAATGTGTGTGTGTGTGTGTGTGTGTGTGTGTGTGTGTGTGTGTGTGTGTGTGTGTGTGTGTGTGTGTGTGTGAAATGCATGGAATGATGTGTTTGTAGGGTGGATCATCAGTGACCTACAGTAAGAAGAGAATGGGGTTTGTCCTCCCTGTCCCCTCGTTGCCATGGTGACGAGACAGCTTAGGCTGGTCTCCCATCATTTTCATTCCATATACAGTGTATCAAGCCAGTCTCTCTCTCTCTCTCTCTCTCTCTCTCCTTCCCTCTCTCTCTCTCCCTCTCTCTCTCTCGCTCTCTCTCATTTAATTCAGTTCAGTTCAGTGTGCTCTACTGGCATGATTATTACAGATGGTTGAGTATAGAATTGAGGATGAACTTTCTGAAATCTGTCTAAAGTAGTCAAAGGACGTCCTGTAATAATTCAGTTAAGTGCAGCACTGTCTCAACAGTGTTGTTGTTGCTCAGTGTGCACACTCTCTGCTCTGTTTGGAACCAGGATTTCATATCGCCCTGTCTCGATGGCCAGTCTATATATATTTGTTGTTCATTTTGGTAATTGTTCCATCTGTTGAGTGTTTGGACATCTGGTAACAGTACACAACAGGTTACAGAAGACAACTGATGTAGTTGTAAATTCAGTTGTAAAGGGAAATTGATTTATTATTATGGCTTTATGTTTTATGTATTTTAGAATAGATCAAAACAGGGTCAAGGTCACAGCAAGGTCAAAAATAGTTTTTCTTCAATAGTTTCCTTCATGGTGGAGTATATTTTAAGGGTATTTCAGGCATATAAATTAGTAACTAGTATGACCAGACTTGTTGGCAGTGGCGGTATCCCCGTTGACACTGTTGTTTAAAAAAATGTTTAAACTGAGGAAATGTACCATTTTAAGGAAAAAATAAGGTAATTTTGAATTTGATGGCACCAACACATCTCAAAAAAGTTGGGATGAGTTTTGGGAGAGGAATGACGAGTTTTGGGAGAGGAATGTTGTCCCATTTGTGTCTGTATATATACCTGTATATACCTTTCAGCATTGATGGTGCCTTTCCAGTTGTGCAAGCTGCCCATTCCATAGGCACTAATACACCCCCATAGCATCAGAGATGCAGGCTTTTGAGCTGAGCGCTGATAACAAGCTGGATGGTCCCCCTCTCCTCTTTAGTCCAGAGGATGTGGCGTCCATGGTTTCCAAAAAGAATTTCAAATTTTGATTCATCTGACCACAGAACAGTTTTCCACTTGCAATTTTTATGCCTCAGTCCATTTTAAATGAGCTTTGGAATATGGCTATTATAGTTGTAACATGGGAAGTGACATTCATAGTCAGATGAAACACACTGCACAGTTTACAATGCAGCTTCACAGATCTTGCATTGCTCAGGGGAGGAATATGCAAAAAATGGTACAGGCCTCTAAAGGCCAGGCACTGCCAGATCACACCATCACCCTTTTCTCATCAAAAGATTCCCCAACACTACAAATTAAAGGCATAAACTACTCTTAAACAGTGGTCATTCGAAAGCCAGGAAACATTGCAGAAAGTTTCAGCAGGTTACATCATCTACTGATGCCTTCAAAATGACACTTAGAGGGTTAAGACAAGCCCGTTTGATCTGATGTTTTCCTTGCTGCATTCTCACATACAAAATCCATATTGGATGTTCCAGAATGATTCTCTATAGAGATGCTATATATCCTCTGAAAGCCTGTCTTTTACACCTATGGGAGCACTTTGTTCCTCTTCCACGTTTGTCCTCGTCTCTAACTTTCCCCTTCACATTTTGCACTCTGAGGTCTTCTCTCATTTATGGACTCTTGGGTCGTTTTTGGAGTTGACTGACTTACTGTGAAATTCCACTAATCGCTCTCTTCTAGCTGGCCTCAGACCTTTCTCCACTAGCATGCTCTGCCTTTTCCCTGTCACTGCACAAAGAGAATTGTTTCAGGCTTTAGGGTTGAATTTGGTCCCTCTGTCCCTCTATGCACCCTAATTCCAGCCCTCATTCTTTAGCTTTTAGCGTTTCAGGATTTGCTCTGGACTTACAGATAAGTGGATCAAACCATAAGCTGCTTTGCACTAAGGGGTGAGTGTGTGCGGGTATCTACTGTTGTGTGTGTGTGTGTGTGTGTGTGTGTGTGTGTGTGTGTGTGTGTGTGTGTGTGTGTGTGTGTGTGTGTGTGTGCTAGGTACGATTTTTAGAACTTTGTAACCCACCTAAATCTACATATCATGACAATGGTTACATCAGTGGGACCAGGGAGTGTAAGGCTGATGAATATGCCTCACACTGTGTGTTCGTGCATGTGTATGCCTGGCGTGTTGAAGTCATTGCATCATGTATCATAACCCTCTAGTGGGACTGAATCATCTTACTGTTATCTTATTTATCCATGTCAGAGCTGTGACACTGTGTGTGTTTAAGAAGTAAAGAGACAGAGAGAGTGTGTGTGTGTCAGTCTGTGCATGTATTCATGTACTAGGATGCTTTTGTGATCCTCAATGCTTTTTCAGCTCTGCTTGTGAATATGTACACGTATATGAGCAGCTGCTGTATCTGTCTACTCTCTCTGCCTGTTCACAGCTGGAGGTCTGTAATCTGTATACCGCTTCCTACTTTTCCTTTCCTCCTTCATCTTCCACCACATCTCCATGTCACTTATAATTCAGTTATACATCTCTAAACGGCATGCCCAGCTGAAAGCATTTCTCTTTAAAAGGCTAATTAAGCTCATTTAGATGCACTTGTTTACTTAACACTACCATAGCAAATATATCTTACAAATTAGGCATGGTGTTTGATGTGTGTTAAATATCCTAGATTCTACAATGGATTTGTCTCTCTTTAAAGCAAGCACAGAGTTGCACTTCTCTTAGCAGATGGAAACTTCTTGTACTAACAACAGAAATGGGTTTGCTCTTGTGTATATTTTGCAGAATAGCCCTTCTTTAATAAGTCTCAAAATAAACCCAGACAGTCCCATAATTAGTGTGGTACTAAGTACTAAGTACTAAGCAAATGGGACAGATTTAGCATGTCATTGGGCCATTACTGTTATTCCTCTTACCACAGAAATTTGCCAATGATTACAGTGTTAATTTATTAATGAATGACGTCACATTTTTAAGCATTTACAGTTAAATTTAATGTTATGGAACATCTGTGAGACAAGTTAGTTCTTATTATCACTTAATTACACTGATCAGCCATAACATTAAAACCACCTGCTGAACATTTGTGCCACCAAAACAGCTCTGAAGATGTTAGCATCCTTTAAGTCCTGTAAGTTGTGAGGTGGGGCCTCTATGGATTGGACTTGTTGTCCAGCACATCCCACAGATGCTTGATCGGATTGAGATCTGAGGAATTTGGAGGCCAAGTCAACACCCTGAACTCATTGTCATGTTCCTCAAACCATTCCTGAACAGTTTTTGCAGTGTGGCAGGGAGCACTGCCATTAGGGAATACCGTTGCCATGAAGGGGTGTACTTATTCTACAACAATGTTTAGGTGGGTGGTACATGTCAAAGTAGCATCCACATGAATGCCAGGACCAAAGGTTCCCCAGCAGAACATTGCCCAGAGCATCACACTTCCTCCGCCAGCTTGCCTTCTTCCCATAGTGCAGTTGAGGTCATAAGTTTACATACTCCTTGCAGATTCTTCAAAATGTTAATAATTAAAAATAATAATAATAATAAGAGGGAATATAAAAATTGCACTTTATTATTTAGTACTGCCCTGAATAAACTATTTCACATAACAGATGTTTACATGTAGTCCACAAGACACAATAATAACTGAATTTACACAAATTAACCAGTTCAAAAGTTTACATATGCTTGATTCTTAATACTGTGTTGTTACCTGGATGGGCAACAACTGTTTATATGTTTTGTGATAGTTGTTCATGAGTCCCTTGCTTGTCCTGAGCAGTTAAACTGCCCACTGGTCTTCAGAAAAATCCTCCAGGTCCTCACATTATTTGGTTTTCCAGCTTCTTCTGCGTATTTGACCCCTTTTCAACAGTGTCTATATGATGTCGAGATCCATCTTTTCACACTGAGGACAACTGAGAGACTCGTACACAGCTATTACAAAAGGTGCAAACATTCACTGATGTTCAAGAAGGCCTTAACCCTGTTGTGTTGTCAGTGGTTGTCATTCCTTGGACCATTTTTGGTAGGTACCAACCACTGTATACTGGGAACACCCCACAAGACCTGCCATTTGGGGGATGCTATGTCGTTATTCAATGTTATTCACTTCACCTGTCAGTTGTTTTAATATTATGGCTGATTGAGGTATGGCAGCTATAAACAGTTGTTCGCTCACCAGCCTCTTGTTTTTCTCTCTCTCTCTTGAAGTTACTGAGAAACTGGAAAGCATAAACTCCACTGTCCTGAATGAAGACTGTCCTATGGTGGAAAACTTACTGACTGTTACAAATCGCTGTCTCCTAACCAAAAGCTTGCCAAGATCAATGACTATATTTTATTCTTTGTTAAATAACAACACACTGTTTTATTCATTTTGTTATTTTGTTAGATTATGTGGAGCGTCTGCTGTACAACTCCCTGCGAAAGAGCTTTTACTATAGAAATGATAATGTATAGTATTAGAACGAGCACATTAATACAGTATAAACTTAGCCAAAACTACTGTCAGACCTGCTGTTATAGAAAATGAATCCACACCTTCAGATTTGAGAAGTCAACAGTGTTGTAGGATAATGTATATTACTGCCTTGTTAGAATATATGTAATGGAACAAATGCTACGCAGTTAATCAAGTGTCAAAATGAATGGATGTATAACACAAAAGTTTTTCAATCCTTTGAGTTTACAGTAATAGGTAACTTGTAGCACTCCTCCAAAAAGTAAGAATTGTTTAAATAAGCCTTTAATGACAATTGTATACACTATACAGATGATGGAAATACTGGTCACACTTTGTAAACATAATTAAATATAACATTCATTCATTCATTCATTCATTCAGTAGCTACTTTATCCTGGTCAGGGTTTCAGAGGATCCTGTAATGAGTGAATAATATTCTTAAATGTGTATTGAAGTGTCTGTGACATGGTGTCCTGCAGTGTGCTAGGGTGACACAACTGTGATGTTCCATATTTAATGTGAAAATGATCCACTCCTTTTCACCTGGCAACAGATGTTTTGTTGTGACTCATGCAAACAGGAGAACCTTATCTCATGTGTGTGTGTGTGTGTGTGTGTGTGTGTGTGTGTGTGTGTGTGTGTGTGTGTGTGTGTCATTGTCTTCTGTTCTAATTAAGATAGAATTTCTCCTCCTCCTCTTTTGTGTTTCGGTTGCATCACACTCTGAGAAATCACTCGCCCTAAAAATCTAAAATTGTGACTGCTTCTAACCAGCTTCTAACTTTCATGTCTTTTCAACTGTTAATCAGAAAGAGATGTTTTCCTCATGGCCATTGGATCTTTATAATCTTAGACATCTTTGTAGCAATCTTCTCATTCTTGTTTTTTCCTTGTTTGTCTTTTCACCCTGCTGCTGAAACTAACCCTGTCTCTGATATAGACTGGCATTATGATGGTAAGGTGTTACTCATTCTCTTTATCACATTCTTTTTTTCTCTTCTGTTGCCTTTCATGATTCTGTCCCAGTGTGTATTTTTATGGTCTTTTTGCTCTCCCCTAGCAGTCCTGCAAAGTATGTATCGTTAAGCTAAAAACTGCAAAGCGTAAACTTAAAATGGGAATCACTCATGGACTTTGCTTTTATCTGACCGGAAGAAATGAAGCCTGGGACTCGCATTCTTTAGCAGATGCTTCTTTGGCAGACACTTCTCATGGATTAATGGGATATCATAATTGCATTGCTTAATTGCTTGATTGTATTTGTATTTGTACATGTACTATATGGCCAAAAGTATGTGAACACCTGACCATCACAACTAGATTTGCCTGCTGAACATCCTTTTCCAAACCAATGGGCATTAATATGGAGTTGGTTCCCCATTTGTTACTACAACACTCTTCTGGGAAGCCTTTCCTCTAGATTTTGGAATGTGTCTCTGGGGATTTGTCCATTCAGCCACAAGAGTATTAGAGAGGTTGGGCACTGATGTTGGACAAGAAGGCCTGGTGTGCAGTCAGTGTTCCAGTTCATCCCAAACACGCTCAGTTGGTTGAGGTCAGGGCTCTGTGCAGGTACTCAAGTTCTTCCTCACCAGCATTGGCAAACCATGTCTTAATGGAGCTCGCTTTGTGCACAGGGGCATTATCATGCTGGAACATGTTTGGGCCCCTTGGTTCCAGTGAAGGGAAATTGTTATTCTACAGCATACATGACATTCTTGACAATTGTGTGCTTCTAACTTTGTGGGAACAGTTTGAGGAAGAACCACATATGAGTGTGATGCTCAGGTGTCCACATACTTTCAACCATATAGTGTATCATTCAACCATTAGTTCAAGTTTCATCACTATGTGAAAAACACACCACATCCTTGTATAAAATTTGAACAGTAAATGAGAGTGATTTCAATACTGACTATGTGCGAATCCTTTCTTTTTCACACAGAGTGTAAGCTATATCGAGCTGGACCCCCTGCCACTATTGTTACTATTGATGAAGAGAGTCCAAATGGTATGTATTTTCACTTTCTTTGCTTCCATTACGTTATACAACTGCTTGTTACCTTCAGATCATGCTGATTTTATATTAGCGTACGGTTTGTTTAAATTGGTAGTGCTGATAAATACTGTATGTAAATTTGTCATTGGTCATTAAGTAAATGCAGTTAGGTTAGCAATATTTGGTCAGTGGCAAAGTTATCGTTATTTTCATTATCTACCACAGTATATAGGAGCTGAACTTAAACAAGAAATATTAGACCTTCAGCTTTAATTTGAGAGTATTTACATCCAAATCAGGTGACTGATGTAGGAATTACAGCAAGCAGATCTAGAGGTCTAGAGTTGATTTCAAGTATGGCATTTGCATCTGGATGCAATCTGTTGCTCGACAGACTCTCAATATGAAGTCCTAAGAGCTGTCACTGCCAGCGAAGCAAGCCATCAATAAGCTTAAACATCAAAACAAACATCAGAAACATAGCAAAACACTAGGTGGTGGATGGCAAAAGGTTCTTTCCTTGGTAAAGAAAAAGCCCTTCACAACAGTTGGCCAGATCAAGAATACCCTGCAGGAGGGTGTAAATATGTATGGAAAGTGAACACATCATGGGACAATTTTGGTACAACCTTTTTGGATTGTAGTGTGGTAAAATATATAGATTTTTGAAAACCCTTGAATGTCAGCTTGTAGTAGAAATCAATTGGTCTGATGTTCATTCCAGCCTGGTTTTCTGCTGAAACGTTGAACTTGAATTGAACCAGCTAAATGTACACATTTTTACAAATACAGCAATAATGTCACAAATCTCACTGCTATATTAGCTATCATTGTGGAGAGATCATAATCAGAGAGTGTAACAACTTGTTGTGTTTGTCACTCTGGCCCTGAGTGATGATTGGCAGTGTGAGAGGATTGAGTGTGTGTCCTCGCTAAGATTGCAGATGGTGTTTTGTTGTTGTGACAGCACACTGGGGCCCATTAACACATAAAGCGTCTCTGAGTAGGCAATGCTACACTGCATAATACACTCATAATGCCTGCCAGGACAGCACCAGAACCCAGCCATGCATTTGACACCACTGTCTTTTTGTTACCTTGTGACAGGTGCTGGCTACAGCATGCAACGCTTTTTGCACATATTTCATTTTCCATTCTTGGAGGTATATTGGTCTCCTCTGGGTAGCAGGCTTAAAGCAAAACAACTCTGCTGGCACTGGAAGGCTTCAATAACAGTGGACAAATGACTGCTGAGAGATGCATTGTTGGGGCAGATGAGTTTAATGAGTTTGATTTGCTCAGTCTGGATTGCTGTTTGTTTCTCTGATGAGTTTTGCTTTAGAATTTGAACAGGTTTTAGCACTCTTTTAATTCCACCTTTTAATTCTTAATTCCACCTCGGTCTGGAAAGACAGTATTTATTTCTCTTATGTGGGAAGGGTGAACTGGAGAGCAGGTGCATGGTGAGTGCTTCCATGTTGGTTTTAGTTCAGTGAATCGTGTTGATGCAGTGCTCTGGGGGCTCCAAGATAAGGACAGTTAAAGACTCAGTGTTGCCCTACAGGTGAGCTTCCACAGGGAATTCTGCAAATGAAAGAAGAGATGGTCATTAGTTCAAGGGACAGCTGTCTTTTTCTGTATATGTTGTCACTGTCATCTTGGATTTGCTGGCTGTACTTTCTCCTTGGATGAACCACCATCTAGAGAGGCTTATGTTAAAAATCCTCCATCTGTGTGTGTTTCCAGCCAGCTTTGCTTTGACTACATGTGCTTTTGGTTTTATTTTGGTTGCTATTCAAGGTGCTGAATGCATGTAGCTGGTTTCCCCATTGTAGATCTTGACAACGTGTAGTATATTGGGAGTTAGTGTCTTTCACAGAAGGTAGTCAGCCCAGCTCTCTGAATGTACATCTTCTGGATCTGTAGTGACTTAGCAGTGATGGGGAATGTTCATTAGCCAAAAGGTTGCAGGTGCCAGATAGGGGTTGATAGGCAGGGTCTAGTATTGCCATAGTCTGCTTGATTTGGTGAAGCAAGTCTTGGGGCAAGGTAGGTATATTGGCATTCAGTAGCTCTATCTGAAATGCTTGTCCAGCTGTTAATAATCAGCCTTCAGCTGTGTTTCAGACCATCTCAACTTTACCTATACATGATTTTAATTTTATTTTTGCTTGTGGTTTGAGATGAGGTCTGCTGAATTTGTTCAGCATTCCGGTTATGTGGTAAACCTGGGACACCTCATTTAGCCACCACAGGTTATAGACATTCGGGTAACAGCTGCTCTAAAATGTTAGTATCACTCAGCAGTCATAAACACATTAAAATCATATGTAGATGCTTAGGCAAAGGTTTATTATCTATAGACTCTTTCAGTACATTATAAGTTACTTTCATTATGCTGGCCTTGTCTGTGAAATTGAGACCTTCTTCCTCAATGTTTCCTATAAAGTGCACTTTTAATGACACACTCCTGAAATCAGAGACATAGCTCACACAGTCAACAGAGCAAGTTAGCCAGCTAATGCTAGCTAGATCTCCAGTGCTGAGGTGACGACTATAACTCCTCAGTATTGTCATATAGAATACTTAGGCCATGTTCCAAACTAGTTTTGCTGTACATATTAATGTAATGTTGTATCATACTAGTACACCAATGGTTTCATTATTATTTAGGCCTACTACTTAGTGTATGTTCTTAGTTTGGGACACAGTCTTGAATTTTCCTTAAATGTGTGTTGACTTGCCACTCCCAGCCATCTGATTAGTCTTCATAGTGGAGAAGGGTGCAGCACGACCAACACTATGACCTTTTCTTATGTGAGTAGCTTACCATTGTATCTTTCTCCCAGAGTGCTTTTAATGCCTAAATCCTGCATTAACCAGCTTTAATGTTTGGTTTTGTTTGATCAGAGGGTTCATTAGGTATATCATTATATTACTTTAATCTTGGGAATTGCTGTGTCCTCCTTCTGAATAAAGACAACTAGACTCTCATGGACCTGTAGTACATTAGTGAAGGATTTATTTCAGATTCAGCTTCTGATTATTTCAGATTCAAATTTTGCAATAAGTGTGGAATGTGATATTAAATGAATCACTCTGCCTCTGAAGAGAATGGTAGCGTTATCCCATGGAAACATTACACCTTTAATATACATTACAACTGTGATATACATGAAGCTTGTGTTTCACCACTCAGCAACGGTCATTAGACAAGCTTCACCTCAGTACTCTGAAACAGGAAGTCCTGGAAATATGGCCCAGGAGTTCCTAGGGATGTTCTATTAGTGGAAGCATGCCTAATGCAATAGCAGCCAAATATTTTCCAATTTATTTGCCCACCTTGTTTGACCAATAAATTAGTTGCCTGCATTGGTAAAAATGTAGTGAAGTGATTAAAATGTTTAATTTGTTTAATGCTTAATTTACAATATGAGTAGTTGTATAAAGAATCCACCTCAGGGACACTAGAAAACAAGTAAGTGACTGGACAGTAGCAATGTCTGAATGAATGGAGGTCAGAAACTGATACGAGCTCTTACCCTGCATGTCTGACCCACGCTTCTTCTCAAAGACATTTAACTCGTCACACACAGTGGTAGGTTGTAGTGAATCTATCTACAACTACAACTATTTAACTACATTGCTGTGCTTTTTTAAAAAAAAAAATATTTTTTTAAGCTTTGTTCCTTTTTAAATCAAGTGTCTTGTAAATGGTGAAACCATTTTATTGACCAAGTAACAGAGATAAACACGACACCATTTAATGTTCTTATGTGTCTTATGTTTTTCTAACTGATGGATCAACATCAAGTTAAACAAGTTAAACTGATGGAAAGTTAAACACTTTTTCTCTTTCCACTGCAGTGCAACAGTTTCTTATGGAATCATTATTTTGATTTTAGGACTCTTTAGCATTCATATTAAACACCTATATTGACTCTAGTTTGGTGATAACATACCACCTTTTTCGATAAATGCTGAACACAGACAGCTAATGGCTTAACTTTTGTGGTTTGTGCTTTGCCCTCTAGGGCTGAGCATCACTGTTCCAGCTGGTTGAAGCTGCTTTTAAGGCAAAGGCCAATATATGCAGAGCTGCTAGCTAAAGTTTATGTAAATAGTTATGTAAAAATTAATGATAATGTTAGCTAAGTTGCATGGTGATTTCTCGATGTATTTATTTATTTATTTATTTGCGAGGGTGAGCTGCTGCAATACTATAGCATTAGAAGACCACAACATTATCAACTGTACATTCATCAAAGTACAATCTGGAAGGGTGTGTGTTTTTAATGTTGATAACGTGTTACTTTAGAAGAGTTTAGACTGTAGCATTTGCTTACTGGGTCTCAGGAACAAATTTTGCTGATCTGTTGGAAATACTTGCATTTTTAGACAGTAGTTACTTGGTGTGCAGGGAGAAACTATTTGAATTTTCAAAGGTATTGTTCAGATAATACTGGATTATTCAAACTATCCAAACATGCACACAAAATAATGTATGCCACAAAACATTAAGCCTTTATATGTCCGTGCATGGATCTACTGTGTGACACTTTAAGCATTTAGCATTTAAACATTCCACGTTTAAATCTTCATGAAGTGGTAAGTTACTTACAGAATGTTTAACTAGCTAAGTTAACAGTCTCCTTATCATACCGCATACTGCTACACAGTTATTTGGCTGAATACAGATGAGGAGCAAAAAAAAAAAATTCATTGCAATGGCTAAGCCATCATTTTCCTATGAGGAGATTCAGGTCCTGCTTTGCATGTTATGCCTTGAAGCTGTAATTCAAGTTTAATCAAACACAAATTTGACCCTGTTTGCCACTTACCTTTCAACGATCGACCACTGAGACAAGTCGCTGTATGAGATGTGACAAGTCTCAGTTTTGTACAGGCATGGGGAAAAATTTCTCTTCGTTTCACAGCACTGAATGATTTGCACATTTGCCTTGACACGGACAAAATACCACATGGCAACATGTCAGAAGTGAGACCGATTCCCTGACATGGCCCTGTGCCTTTTATCTTCTTATATTTAGATGTTTTTTCTTCTCAAAACTGAATCTGAAGCAATAAACTGTTTTCAAATCATTTACATTGAGAGTGTATAAACCAAGCACTCATAATCTGCAGGTAGCCACTGAGCTCCTTAGTGATGGAGCACTTTCCTGCAACTGTGTTATGCACTCAACTCTTGTGATTTCTATTTAATACTACCCCTAAACACCCAATTTACTACTCAATTTCTTAAGATTTTAAAACTGAATATTGAAATAGGAACTTATCCCTAGTACATAGTATTCATCATTGATGCTGGCACAGGCATTGCTAGCTCTCCATATTGATGAGGAGCTATCAGATAAGCTGATGAGAAATAGCCACTGAGCCATGTTGGAGGGAGGGGTTGCCATGGCAACCATAGCTGATTAAAAGTGCCTTAAGTAAAGGCCAGATCACGTTCCTCGGGCTGGCACAGGAGGAGTGCACATCCAAATCCTGCAGTAGTAGACAAAATAGAAGTCTGTTTTTTGTTGTTGTTGGGCCAGTACTCGAGCAGAATGTTACAATTATTAATTTGAAGAGGGAACACAGGAGAGTGTGGCAACAACATCTCTATCACAAAATCCATCTTAAATACCCTTCTTACAAAAAAGAAATAATAAAGGCGTTATTCAAATACTACTGCCTCCCACACATGCAGGCAAAATGGGCAGGACGATATATCGATATAATATCGATATCATGATAAATGATTACACGATACACTTTTCTGAGATATCATTAGTATGATGATGTATTTTTTATGTTTTTAATAATTACAAATGAAGTGGTACTGAATGGAGGCCGTTGATTTTTAAAAAAAACTCAGTTCACTGTTTTTTGTTTATTTTACTACTGTTTTGCAGACAGTTTGTTAGCTAAATTGAATATCATGATACGCATCATGTATCGTAGAAATGCCCTATCATAGAAAAGTATTAATGCCCTAATCATAGTAAAGTATAAAGATATGATATTTTTGTCATATCGCCCAGCCCTAGAATCAAATGTTTGTGATTTATGAAGTGTGCCAAAAATTAACAAAGAGAGGAAACACATCAAAATTTGTCCCACCACCTCACTGACCACTGCATGCTGATGTGATTTGTGGCCAAAAAGATAACTTCATATCTTCATATATATCATTACCGCAAAAAATACCATGAAATATCATGATATAGTTATATCTATATCACCCATCCCTAGTATGCATGAATGCACAGTGTGACACTGTAAATGTGCTTCAGCAGGTACACTCTGCCATTAAATCATTACATACTTTACTTAATTTCACAACCTCATAAGGCAATGAGTTACACATACCATGTTTAAGTAGCTGAGTCTCCTTACTGTACCACCCCACAGTTATTCGGATGAATAAAGATGAGGAGCGACAAAATCACTTTGCACTGGCTATTCGTTTTCCTGTGGAGAGGCCGAGAGCAGTTCTGCTTTGCATTTTCCACCTCGCAGCTGTAATTACAGTTTAATCATACACAAATTTGACCCCCATTTGCTGCTTACCATTAAAAAAAAGGCAAAAAAAGAAGGCAATATATCACCATCCAATATAGTGGATTTTGTAATGTACTCACAATATACAATAAATATATTTTACAATGTACAGATTGTTTCCACTTTCCTTATATGGGAGAATGGGTAGATCATGTATATATTATGGCTTGTATGGGTAAATAGATTGAGCACCAATTAAAATATATAAAACGTTATATTGAGTTCTCAAGTACTATATCTTACTCTCCACTGCAAAAGCATTGAAGATTTTCCCTATCTCTGGGCTATTTTGTCTCTTCAAGCTTATCTAGGTTGATGCACGCAGCATAATAACTTGAATCACTGACAAAACTGATAACAAAAATCATTAATGTCGTTTAATAAACATGCATTTTATGAAAGATTTGAATGCAAAATAGAGAAAAACAGTATGAGATCATGCAGCATATCATCCTCTTTCCAGGTGTAACCAGTAGATAGATGAGGCAGCAAAGCTAATCAGGTACATTCTGATATCTGTTCAGTTATTACTGAACACAGGACTGTAGTCCCAATCATTTCCTTACCACACTCATTATTTTTTAATTTAATATCTAAAAGCAGGAATCTGATATATTCTATACATACAGTATAGAATATATTTAAATATGTTTAAATCTTAAACATAACAATCAGCATGAGGACTTCATTGATAACAGCACACAACAGCAACCAACAAACATAGCTGAATAAAATCTTCTGTGACTATTGAAAAGTACAAAAAAACATGTACCCATACTTAGTCTGAAAATAGAAAAAGGTATTGATGCCTCTCTACTTATTAGGCTCATTAGGTTGCTCTAAATAGTGACATGACTGCTTTCGCAAAGACAGCTGTAAAATGCTCATACACATTAAAGATGGTGAAGTTGAAGCGGAATCCCAGGCAGCGGATTACACGGTCATAAGGCTGTCTTAGAGAGAAGTTGTCATCATGGTACCCAGGCAGGTTTTCTGCAGTAATATTAGTGCCCTGGTTGACATTGCGACTTTCCAAAAGTTCCGACAGAGTAAGATAGAGCTGCTCTTTCTGTATGTAACATCAGGGCTTTTTTTATTTTTATAAATAACATTGTTATAAATGTTATATACAGATGGGTCCAAAAGTCTGAGACCACCAGTAAAATGCTGCTATTTTGCATTTTTTCTAATTTAACGTAGAGCTGTCACGATACCAGAATTTTGACTTCAATACCGATACCAAGTGTAGTATCATAATTCTCGATACCAAAACCATACTTTGACAAAAGTCCTTCCATTATCTGTACATGAAATATTTATTGGATTGAACAGAAGCAAAATCTAACAGCCATGTCATACTTTCTGTCTAATATGCACTCGCTGTCCACTCGCTGTCATTAGGTACACCTGCACATTCATGCAGTTATCTAATCAGCCAATCATGTAGCAGCAGCACAATGCATAAAATCATGCAGATACAGGTCAAGAGCTTCAGTTCATGTTCACATCAAACATAAGAATGAAGAAAAAGTGTGATCTCTGTGACTTTGATCGTGGCAAGGATTTTAATACCAGAAGGGATGCTTTAAGATTTCAGAAACTTCTGATCTCCTGGGAATTTCACACACAACAGTCTCTAGAGTTTACACAGAATGATGCGAAAAACAAAAAAAAAATAAAATTTAAATACTGATTTAGAAATAGTGCAGAATATTGAATATTAAATATTTCCATTCTTTACTTATTTACGTTTTGTTTATTTACAGTTTTTTTTTTTTTTTTTTTTTAAAATAAAGCTTTTCTATGTGGTATAAGATTTTTGGATCCCACTGTATATTCTAAAATATAGAGTAAGTATAATTAGTAAGTATAAGTATTGTATGAGGAGGTCTGGAGTGGCAGAGAAGTATGTTAGAGTGGTGCAGGATATGTATGAGAGCAGTAGGACAATGGTAAGGTGTGCGGTAGGTGTGACAGAGGAGTTCACGGTGAAGGTGGGACTGCATCAAGGATCGGCTCTGAGCCCCTTCTTGTTTGCGGTGGTGATGGACAGGCTGACAGATGAGGTCAGACAGGAATCTCCATGGACTATGATGTTTGCGGATGACATTGTGATCTGTAGTGAGAGCAGGGAGCAGGTGGAGGAAAGTCTAGAGAGGTGGAGTTTTGCTCTGGAGAGAAGAGGAATGAAGGTTAGTCGCAGCAAGACAGAATACATGTGTGTGAATGAGAGGGATCCAAGTGGAACAGTGAGGTTACAGGGAGAAGAGATAAAGAATGTGCAGGATTTTAAGTACATAGGGTCAACAGTCCAGAGCAACGGGGAGTGTGGAAAAGAGGTGAAGAAGCGTGTGCAGGCAGGTTGGAATGGGTGGAGAAAAGTGTCAGGTCTGTTGTGTGATAAAAGAGTACCAGCAAGAATGAAAGGAAAGGTGTACAGGACAGTAGTGAGACCAGCGATGTTGTATGGTTTGGAGACAGTTGCACTGAGGAAAAGACAGGAGGAAGAGTTAGAGGTAGCAGAGCTGAAGATGTTGAGGTTCTCTTTGGGAGTGACGAGGATGGATAGGATCAGGAATGAGTACATCAGGGAGACAGCACATGTGAGATGTTTTGGAGACAAAGTTAGAGAGGCCAGGTTGAGATGGTTTGGACATGTTCAGAGGAGGGAGAGTGAATATATCGGTAAAAGGTTGCTGAGGTTAGAGCTGCCAGGCAGGAGGCCGAGAGGAAGACCAAATAGGAGGTTTATGGATGTAGTGAAGGAGGACATGAAGGTAGTCGGTCTGAGAGAAGAGGATGCTGGGGATAGGGCTAGATGGAGGCAGATGATTCGCTGTGGCGACCCCTGAAGGGAACAGCCGAAAGGAAAATAAGATAGAGTAAGTATAATGTGTAATATTTTCCAGTATATATTTCCACAATATATTTTTTGTTCCACAAGGAACTCAGGATGAGCAGGTGTGCGAAAAGTTTTGTCAGACATTTATCCACATATTCTACACATTGATCCATGTATTCTACATATTCTATATTCACTGTGTGTCGGGTGCTGCTTGAGGCACATTCAGTACCCTCTGTGAACTGTATACGCCTGCCAAACACCAGAGGAAGAATGCTCTTCCCTAACAGAATTAAAATGAGATCTAATCTGGCTTTATCTTTACTGGAGAAAAAAAAAAAAAGATTCAAAATCATTATGACTCAGAGCATATCAGAGAGCATGTAGCATGCCCCAAATCTTTTACAATATTTATCAGGGTAGTGCACGCCTTTCATTTTCTCCAACGTGCGCTCCTGAGTGAGATGGCTCGTGTACATTTTCGGATTCAGATCTCGTCGTGTGTGAGATGGAGTAGCCCTAGTAACCAGCTGGAATTCTAGCTAGCAGTGACCCATTTAGTCTCTTTGTGTTTGTGTTATATGTGTCAGATGGAAATAATGAGATAACATGCATTAGGTGGTAGGACTCAATTCTAAATGTGCTTTTGTGTAAAGTGTGTTACTGGATTCAGTGCAGGCTATAGCTGTATCATGTTCTGCTCTTGCAGCAAAACATACAGTTCCACACTTCTATTAAACAAAAAATGTTTGTGTGTGTGTGTGTGAGAGAGAGAGAGAGAGAGAGCGAGAGAGAGAAGAGAGAAGAGAGAGAGATGTAATTAGAGAATGTGTTGAAAGTAGGATTATTTTCAAGCACCTGCCACTTTTCTGGATTAGATAGAGGCAATTCCAGCCCTTGCCCACTCAGACCACTCTGCAGCTGCTGCTCCTCCATTTCGCAAAGTGTGTGTGTGTGTCCTCTGTTCCCTACCATCTGATGGATTAAGTCCTGCCTAACAAAAACACCCCTTTGCCTTCAAGAGCATTTCCGTTCTCTGGTTTTGTTGATGTTTACCTTCACCGTGTACTTATGTCAGCTCTGTTAAGTGTAATACCCTCTGGGTTGTTTGAAGAGTCTCCTCATGGACATTATCTGAAGATGCCTGTTCACACTAACCTCAACTGCAGCTCAGACAATGACTGCGAAAGAGGATTATATTTCTTTTCATTATAAAACTATGTACTTAATGTATTTGGCTTTTTGGAGATTTCTGCATCAAATGAGACATGGTTACTGTATTGTAGAAAAGAATTGGGATATGTTTTTTAAGTTTGTTTATTTATTTATTTACAGTCCTTTGCAAAAGTTTTAGGCACCCTATTGTTTTTAGTACAAACTTTGCTATAGAACTTTTATTTTATGACTTCTACATTATCAAGTCGGTACGAAAAACATTTTAGATTCCAAAACATTAGTTTTCTGGCACAAAATTAAATGCGACAGTCAAAGTCTCCAGAAGAACTGTGGCTGGTTCTGCAAGATGCTCAATAAAACTTACCGGCTCTTTTTTTAAAAATTTTTTTTATAAAACTGCACAAATTGTACTGGTGACTCCTATTTTTATTTTTAATTTAAACTTTTCGTCACACTGTTTACTGCTCTTTACAGTATTTTTTTTTTTTTTATGTAGAAACATTTAATTTAATTATTTTGAAGGCATCTTTGGTCTACAGCATTTCTTTGCATGTGCCTAAACTTTTGCACAGCACTGTACATCTGAGATTATACAGGAATGAGGTTGTATAATACTGTTTTTGGATAAATAGACTAGTCATAATTAGATGCAGGTCTTTGCTAATAGTGGTTTAATCTAGCCAACTCTTGGCCTGTTTTTTGTTAGATGTAGATGAGATGGATGAGCTGTTAAAAGCTTCACTTCCTTTGTCTGACCCTCATCTTTCTTTCTACATCTACCCTCCATTTGAGCTGCTTCTCCAAATTAAAGCTGTCTTCCACAACAAATGGCAAAACCTGCCTCATAAACAGCACTATATCCACAAAACATGTTTTCTATAGATTATTAATACATTGGCATGATATGCAAAGTACAATTTGCACCATTTTTCACACTAGGCATTTGATTAATATGCATTTTAAGCATTAATACCCACTCGAAGCTCTTAGGCAGTCTCAATTCATCGTGTTTATTGTACTCGTGACATAGAGCCTTTCGAAAGGGAAATTGTTAGCAGGTGCGTAGGGATGGTTTAGGCATGGAGTATATATGCTTTATCACATTGAGTGATTAAAATTGATTTTTTTTTTTATCCAAGTTGCTTTTGTTTCATCGTCACGAGCTGATTTCCATAATCATTTATGACACCTGAAACATATCCATTTTGATTGTGGCAGCATGGCATGGTAATGAAGTGAGAATGAAAATGTGAACATATTCTGATATGAGATTCCAAAATGGCATCGAAAATGCAGTACAAGTATATAATCCATTCTTAACCAACACACACACACACACACACACACACACACACACACACACACACACACACACACACAGAGCTATTATTCAAACGCTTAGCCAAAGGACAGAGTGGCAAGGCTTCAGTGTGAAATATAAGTACATACTCTACCCAATAATTCAAAATGCTGCAGAGTAAATAGCTAGAGGTGGTGCTGTTTGCCTCTACAAAATGTTTAAGCCTGAAATTCAGATTATTTACAGCTATTTAACTTCTAAACACGTAAGCTTACCCATCTAGCACAATGAACAGTTCTTTGGATTGTTCTTCTTATTATGATACACGGAGGGAGGCAGGATGCATGCGCAGGGGAAAAAGTCAGTTTATTAGGAACGGTATAATTAAAAAGTAATGGAACATAAAAAGGGGAAACAAACCGTAATTCACAAAACAGGTAGGGCTATAATCCAAAAGAGATAATCCACTAGGCAGTAGTTCCAACAGAGATAGTCCACAAGGCAGTAATTCCCCAAAAGCACAGAACATGGGAACAAAACAAAACCGAACAGAAGCAAACGCACAAAACTAGGCTATAGTACCGGAACTATGAGCTATGAGCTGTGAACTATGAGCTATGAACTATGAACTAAGGGCGAGACAAAGCGAGAAGGTAGCAGGCGTACAGTACATGCTAAGACAAACTCTAATACTCCCCGTTGAGGCGGAAACGGGAAGAGGTTTAAATACACAGAATAAACAGGCACAAACGAGACACACTTGAAACTCATAATTACACATTGACCGGTAAACTAATGAACATACGAGGGCGGGGACATGACATGGACAGGGAACCAATAGACATTCAGAGGCGGAGACATGACGTAAACCAAAACTCAAGCACATGGCAATGAAAACAAATGTGAGTCTATGAATGCGGAAGTAAACTGAAGGTTGTCCCTTCGGCCATGGCTGAGAACTTGGTCGAGAACTTGGTCGAGAACTTGGTCGGGAACTTGGCTTGGAACTTGGCTTGGAGCTTAAAGCTGTGCTTGACCTGGTGCTTGATGTGGTGCTTGGCTTGGTGCTTGGCTTGGTGCTTGGTGTGGTGCTTGGCTTGGTGCTTGGCTTGGAGCTTGGCGTGGTGCTTGATTTGAAGCTTGACTTGGTGCCTAGCTTGGAGCTTGGCTTGGACTGGAACCAGGGCTGGAATCAGACTTGGCACCTGGATTGGAGACAGATTTGGAGACAGACTTGGAGACAGACTTGGGAACAGGACAGGGAACTGGACTGAGAACTTCACTGAGAACTGAACTGGGTACAGGACTGGAAACTAGGCTAGAAACAGAACCGTAAACAAAATCAAAAACCTGACTGGGAACAGAACTGGAAACAAAGCTAGAACCTGAACTGGAAAGTGGACTAGCAACAAAACTAGAAACTTGACTGAAAACAGAGCTGGAAACAGAGCTGGAGACAGGGCTGGAGACAGGGTTGGAGACTAAATTGGAAACTGGACTGGATCCAAAACTAGAAACTGAACTGTGACATAGACCGGAACCTGGATCGGAAACTGGACTGGAACCTGGACTGGAACCTGGATTGGGAACCGGATTGGGAACAGGATTGGAAACAGGATTAGAAACGGGACTGGAAACTAAGCTAGAAACTGAGCTGGAAATGAAACTAGAAACCGGACAGGAGACCGAGGTGGAGACAGAGGTGGACTCTGGACTGGATTCTGGGCTGAGAAAGAACTCTGGGTTTGAACTGAGGCATGGAATGGAACATGACTCTGGCTTAGGGTATGGATCTGGACTGAGACATGAACTAGGATAGGGGTCAGGACAGAAACCTGGATCTGGACTTGGACATAGACTTGAACTAGTCATCCCGTGGACCTCAGACATGGACTTGACTTGGGAGGAGGTCTTCCCGTGGACCTCAGACATGGACTTGGCTTCTGAGGAGGTCATCCCGTGGACCTCTGACATAGACTTGACTTCAGAGGAGGTCATCCCGTGGACCTCTGACAAGAACTTGGCTTCGGAGGAGGTCATCCCGTGGACCTCTGACATGGACTTGACTTCGGATGAGGTCATCCCGTGGACCTCTGACATGGACTTGACTTCGGAGGAGGTCATCCTGTGGACCTGTGACAAGGACTTGATTTCAGAGGAGGTCATCCCGTGGACCTCTGACATAGACTTGGCTTCGGAGGAGGTCATCCCGTGGACCTCTGACAAGGACTTGGCTTTGGAGGAGGTCATCCCGTGGACCTCTGACATGGACTTGGCTTCGGAGGAGGTCATCCCGTGGACCTCTGACATGGACTTGACTTCGGATGAGGTCATCCCGTGGACCTCTGACATGGACTTGACTTTGGAGGAGGTCATCACGTGGACCTGTGACAAGGACTTGATTTCAGAGGAGGTCATCCTGTGGACCTCTGACATGGACAGGACAGGAGTGGAGGTCTCCTTGTGAACCTCCAGCGGGGACGTGGCTTGGGCGGAGGTCTCCTCGTGGACCTCTGGTGGGAACAGGACAGGAACGGAGGTCCCCTCGTGGACCTCCGGAGGGCGCTCTGCTGGGGAGACCTCCTGCTGGGTCTCTGGCTGGAGCTCGGGGCTGGAGGCTGCCACGTTAACCTCCAGGGGCAGCTCTGCTGAGAAGACCTCCTGCTGGGCCTCCGGTTGGAGCTCGGGGCTGGAGGCTGCCACGTTAACCTCCAGGGGCAGCTCTTCTGAGAAGACCTCCTGCTGGAGCTCGGGGCTGGAGGTTGCCACGTTAACCTCCAGGGGCAGCTCCGCTGAGGACACCTCCTGCTGGGCCTCCTGCTGGAGCTCGGGGCTGGAGGTTGCCACATTAACCTCCAGGTGGCGCTCCGCTCCACTGGGGAGACCTCCTGCTGGGCCTCCTGCTGGAGCTCGGGGCTGGAGGTTGCCATGTTAACCTCCAGGGGCAGCTCTGCTGAGGAGACCTCCTGCTGGGCCTCCGGCTGGAGCTCAGGGCTGGAGGTTGCCACGTTATGTTCCAGGGGCAGCTCCGCTGAGGAGACCTCCTGCTGGGCCTCCTGCTGGAGTTCGGGGCTGGAGATTGCCACGTTATGCTCCAGGGGCAGCTCCGCTGAGGAGACCTCCTGCTGGGCCTCCGGCTGGAGCTCAGGGCTGGAGATTGCCACATTAATTTCCAGGTGGCGCTCTGCTGGGGAGACCTCCTGCTGGGCCTCCTGCTGGAGCTCAGGGCTGGAGGTTGCCACGTTAACCTCCAGGGGCAGCTCCACTGAGGAGACCTCCTGCTGGGCCTCCTGCTGGAGCTCGGGGCTGAAGGTTGCCACGTTAACCTCCAGGTGGCGCTCCGCTGGGTAGACCTCCTGCTGGGTCTCCGGCTGGAGCTCTGGGGGTGCCCGCCTATGGAGCCGCTTATGAACTCGCCAGCTGTCCTTAAAACAGTTCTGCGAGCAGAAATAGTAGCTCCTTGTTCCCTGTTTTCGACAGGTGGGGCACTGTAGGCTGGCTGACCGGTTGCATCCCTCGGTTGCGCACTCCTGGGTCTGGGGCTGAGAGGTGCAGGCCGCCACATTTGCCCGCTCCCTCTCATAGTACTCCAGGAACGACTGGCTGGGCCGATCGGACAGGCGGCTCCCCCCAAGAAACTTTTGAGGTCGGGCTTGAACTCAGCACTCCCGAATACCTGGACCAGTAGATCCACAAAGCCAGAAACCGTATATATCCTAGTGGACCCACTGGCAAGGTGAAGCTCCACCCACTGGCGAGCAGATCTGACCAGGCGGGACAGGAGGAACCCCACACACTGTTCTTCGTTGGGCTTGGGGTCCTCCAAACTGAGAAAATACAATTGGGCCTGCAACAAGAAACACTGAGGCCACGTGGAGAAACCATCATAGGCATCTGGGGTATAAATAAAGGTCCAGTGTTCGAAGGAAACTGAATCAAGGGGAGGAACAAAAAATTTGGCGTGGCAGGCCCAAGATTTCCCCGCTGCATCCATGTTAGGCGGAGTATTCTGTTACGATACACGGCGGGAGGCAGGATGCATGCGCAGGGGAAAAAGTCAGTTTATTAGGAACAGTATAATTCAAAAGTAATGGAACATTGCTTAGCACATGCTAAGACAAACTCTAATACTCCCCGTTGAGGTGGAAACGGGAAGAGGTTTAAATACACAGAATAAACAGACACAAACGACACACACCTGAAACTCATAATTACACATTGACTGGTAAACTAATGAACATGCGAGGGCGGGGACATGACATGGACAGGGAACCAATAGACATTCAGAGGTGGAGACATGACATAAACCAAAACACAAGCACATGGCAATGAAAACAAACGTGAGTCTATGAATGCGGAAGTAAACTGCCGGTTATCCTCAACGGCGGCGCAGAGAATGGAATGCGGAAGTGTTCGCGTAGCGAACGACTCCGAGAGTCGGCCGCTTGCTTAGCGAGCAAGTCAGAGTGCAAGGAGATCTCTGACACTTCTGGAGGAACCCTTAAAGGTTCAATGTAGAACCCAGCAACAGAAGATCTCCTCTGACTCCTTCAGAGTCAAACCTTTTTAGAAACCCTTGCAGGATGCTTTTGTGTGTGTGTGTGTGTGTGTGTGTGTGTGTGTGTGTGTGTGTGCGCGTGCGTGTGTGTGCGTGTGTGTGTGTGCGGGTGTCACAACTTGCATGTATAGAATCTATATTTAGTCATTCTATACATGCAAGTCATAATCTGAATTCCATGGTAATTTGTTGGAATTATTATACACCACTGACAATTAAAAGCTAATATACAGGTGCATCTCAATAAATTAGAATGTCGAGGAAAAGTTAATTTATTTCAGTAATTCAACTCAAATTGTGAAACTCGTGTATTAAATAAATTCAGTGCACACAGACTGAAGTAGTTTAAGTCTTTGGTTCTTTTAATTGTGATGATTTTGGCTCACATTTAACAAAAACCCACCAATTCACTATCTCAACAAATTAGAATATGGTGACCTGCCAATCAGCTAATCAACTCAAAACACCTGCAAAGGTTTCCTGAGCCTTAAAAATGGTCTCTCAGTTTGGTTCACTAGGTAAGCCACAAACATTCATTGCCAAAGAAGCTGGCTGTTCACAGAGTGCTGTATCCAAGCATGTTAACAGAAAGTTGAGTGGAAGGAAAAAGTGTGGAAGAAAAAGATGCACAACCAACCGAGAGAACCGCAGCCTTATGAGGATTGTCAAGCAAAATCGATTGAAGAATTTGAGTGAACTTCACAAGGAATGGACTGAGGCTGGGGTCAAGGCATCAAGAGCCACCACACACAGACGTGTCAAGGAATTTGGCAACAGTTGTCGTATTCCTCTTGTTAAGTCACTCCTGAACCACAGACAACGTCAGAGGCGTCTTACCTGGGCTAAGGAGAAGAAGAACTGGACTGTTGCCCAGTGGTCCAAAGTCCTCTTTTCAGATGAGAGCAAGTTTTGTATTTCATTTGGAAACCAAGGTCCTAGAGTCTGGAGGAAGGGTGGAGAAGCTCATAGCCCAAGTTGCTTGAAGTCCAGTGTTAAGTTTCCACAGTCTGTGATGATTTGGGGTGCAATGTCATCTGCTGGTGTTGGTCCATTGTGTTTTTTGAAAACCAAAGTCACTGCACCCGTTTACCAAGAAATTTTGGAGCACTTCATGCGTCCTTCTGCTGACCAGCTTTTTGAAGATGCTGATTTCATTTTCCAGCAGGATTTGGCACCTGCCCACACTGCCAAAAGCACCAAAAGTTGGTTAAATGACCATGGTGTTGGTGTGCTTGACTGGCCAGCAAACTCACCACACCTGAACCCCATAGAGAATCTATGGGGTATTGTCAAGAGGAAAATGAGAAACAAGAGACCACAAAATGCAGATGAGCTGAAGGCCACTGTCAAAGAAACCTGGGCTTCCATACCACCTCAGCAGTGCCACAAACTGATCACCTCCATGCCACACCGAATTGAAGCAGTAATTAAAGCAAAAGGAGCCCCTACCAAGTATTGAGTACATGTACAGTAAATGAACATACTTTCCAGAAGGCCAACAATTCACTAAAAATGTTTTTTTTTTATTGGTCTTATGAAGTATTCTAATTTGTTGAGATAGTGAATTGGTGGGTTTTTGTTAAATGTGAGCCAAAATCATCACAATTAAAAGAACCAAAGACTTAAACTACTTCAGTCTGCGTGCATTGAATTTATTTAATACACGAGTTTCACAATTTGAGTTGAATTACTGAAATAAATTAACTTTTCCATGACATTCTAATTTATTGAGATGCACCTGTACATGTATGCCATTCAAAAGATGCACTTATCCAGAGCAAGCTACAGAAGTGCATTTTACATTTATACAACTAAGCAGTTTAGGGTTAAGTGCCTTGTTCAAGGGCCTAGCAGTGGCAGCACTGGAATTTGAACTCTCAACCTTCCAGTTTGTTGTCCAATGCCATAACCACTGAGCTACCATCCATGTATTAATATAAAATATAAGAAGTGTGTGTGTGTGTGTGTGTGTGTGTGTTAGTTACGTGTGTGAGAGACAGAGAGAGGAGGTATGGGGTTGCTTTGTCTTTGGAGAAACCTTCAGCAAGATATATGGCAAAAGGTCATGATTAGTGACTTAAGTGTGCTGAGTGCATGTTGACACCTAGTTATTAGTGTGAAAAGGTTTATGTGAAGCCTGTAGTGACACTGTATACATGGTATTGTGTGTGTGTGTGTGTGTGTGTGTATGGTCAGGAAAGCTCATCTGTCTCTGTAATGTGTGAATGCACTGCAGCACAAAGCGTAAGTCCGGTTTTAATAGCATTTGATTTCTCCACACAGCTCCAGCCATACAGAACACAGTTCAGAGAGCACAGTCCCTCTTTTATAGTAGCCTGACTGACTTGCAGCCTCAGCCTTGTGTGTACTTCTCTCTGAGATCAAACACAATTAAGCTCAATCATCCTGCTGTTCCAGCCAGAGTAGCTCTAGACCGGCGTAGGTGTATACTTTGAGGGCTCCGCTGTGGCCTCTATTCGTTTGTTCTTCCTCCATCATTCTGAACTTGGTTAATGGTGTGAGTCATGAAAGGCCGCAGCACGCATACCATGACCCTCACTCAGTCTCTCCATGAGAGCATGCATCAGTCCCTCTGAGTCAAGCCACATAGCTGCTTTTGTGTTTGACAGACACTCTCTGTAGCTTTGTTTTGGCTTGCACTTAGGGATTTCGGGCCAGCTGTAATCGCAGGGATGAATGCGAATTGATGGAGCTGGAGCTAGAATATCAAATCTGTCTCTGTGGGAGAAAGATATTCTCTAACATCACTAAGTAAAGCTAAAATGGACAGGTTCACTGGCAGAATATTGTTCTACAGTGGAGTGCACATATTGATAGTTGTGCACTGTGTGAAAGGAGTGGTGGGGTAGTGGGGTGGTGGGGGCTGGAGGGTGAACGGGTGCTTATTGTGTAAGGAAGGATATTGTTGCATGACCACAGTGAGAACAGTGGGGGAACATTATTTTGCAGTGTGGAGGTTAGAAAAATGATAAAGAATAACTATCTCAGGAGAGCAAGGAGGTCTCAACTAGTGATATATTGTCTATCATGCTAACAATTTATGACCTATACATTCTCACAAGATGGATGTTACACACTTGTGGGAAGATGTTTATTATGGTACTATAGTGCTACTGATATAATTAATTTTATTACTTCTCTGTTCACTCTTATCTATCTGTCTATCTGTCTATCTATCTATCTATCTATCTATCTATCTCTATCTATCTATCTATCTATCTATCTATCTATTTACAAGATTTAAAATATCTTGACTGTGCTGGTAACAGTATAAAGGTGAGCTGCAGAAGTTGGGCAACACACTGACAGTAAGCTCACTAAAGCTGTAAACTATGGTGCACAGAGACAACAATAGAAAATTGCCATCACTTTGTAAAACTAAATTTAGGAAAACCCAGTAACACAACCCGCATGCAAACATTACAGTCAACTCCAAATTATTGGCATTTTTAAATGAAAATTAGCAGACGTTTGTAGAAAAATTACACTCAGTTATTTAAATTGGCCATGTAAGTATTTATGAATTGTCATGTAATGCAAGTTGAGACGGATGCAAGTGCAGATAAGAGCTTTTATTATAGAGAGGTTGGCAGACAAATCCAAATCGTGAAAAAAAAAGCATAGTCAAAAAACAGGCGAGGGTCAGGCGGTCTACAAAGAACATGAACAGGGCTCGAGAAGAATTGAGAATCGAGGATGGAAACGGGATCAAAACCATACAAACAAAATGTAAAAGGCTTGGTAGAAGAACACAAGGTAACTGAGTGTATACTTTGCAATGAACAAAGACACAAGGGGTTTAAATAACAAACATGATCAGTGGGGATAACATAAAACAGCTGAGACACATTAGGCAGGAACCAATAACATAGCAGGGGCGGAGACAGGACAGAAACCAAAACAAAACACACGTGCCAGCGTAAACAATGTCAGTGTCAATGGAGTGTGCGCTGCTCGTGCTTAGGACAGTTCATGCATGCTGAATATTTGTACAGCATGGCGCGAGGGGAAACCCATGACACGAATAACACCTTTATATATATTACTATATATACTACTTGTTTCTGAATTTAATCATTAAGCTGATCCAGTATCAGCTATTAGGTGCCACCTCAATAACAACAACAGCAATAACAGCAAAATAAAAAAACAAAAAAAAGGAAGAAGAGGCCCTTCCTGAGAGAATCTCACAAAATGCTGACACAAAGTATCACTGGAACTACACTTGTAATTGAGTGTCAAACAGATAAAAACAAATTTTATGTTTTCTCATGTACAGAATCAGCATATTTGGTGAAAAAAAAAAAAAAAAGTAAATGTGCATACAGGGAAAAGCACCTCATTCTCACTCAAAATATGCTGGTTATTATATTGATGATTTGGGGTTACTTTAGAGCTTGTGATCCAGGGGCTCTTTAAAAGATTGATAGCATCATGAATTGCACTCATGAATTGCAAGTACCAGGATATTTTAGTGGCAAACTGGTAGCCTCTTCCAAGAGATTTGGATGTAGATTGGATTTAGATCTTTCAGCAGAATAATGACATCCAAATCACAAGTTGTGAGAACACAAAATCAGTGTTTTGTAGTGGCCGTATCAGTCTCTGGATCTAAACGTCAAATATAGTATAAAGGAGCTTGAATGTTCTGCATGGAGGAGTTGTCCAAGATTCGTCTACAACTTTGAATAAATGTTCAATTGCACAAGTGAAATACTGAACTGGAAAGAAAAAAATGTGTACTAAATACTCCAATCCTATATACACTGTGTTTGTATTCTATTATTAAAACATTCAGACTTTCTGAATGTGTGGCTGATTAGCATCCACATTATTAATTATTCATTTTCTAAGTAAATAATTATCATTGTATTAGATGTACGTCTTTACCATCATGCAACAAAGACAGCAATCAACTTTAAAGCCCTTCAAATGTCAAGGTTGATATAGTCATCACACTGTAAAGGCCATTTTTGAAATGCCATAACAATTTCTCTCTCTCTCTCTCTCTCTCTCTCTCTCTCTCTCTCTCTCTCTCTCTCTCTCTCTCTCTCTCTCTCTCAGGTACAGTTCTGGTAGAGAACATGCAGATTAACGGTCGAGCGCAGGACCCGGGCCGGACCATATCTCTTACTTTACTTGGGAACTATGACTACTGGGTTATAATGGACCCTATCCTCCAGAGACTCTACCTCAACAGCACTGGAAGAGTACTGGACCGAGACGTGAGTGGACTCTCACACACTCTCACACTAATACAAAAATGAGCACAAATACATTGTTGAAGTCAGTTTAGGGAAGCAACACAGAAAACTGCATATTTCTTTCTTTCTTTTTTTTTTTAATGAGCTTATGGAGAAGCAACACTATTCGCTGATGTGGAGGTTCAGTTATTTGAGATATGTTAAATAATTAAAATAGCTTTCTAGAGGGGTGTCATATTAGAAATGTGACTCAACCTTGGCACTGCTCTTATCACCTTAAATACTGGTAGACTACACGTATTATTACACACATATTAGTTCTTAGATTTGTGTGTGTGTGTGTGTGTGTGTGTGTGTGTGTGTGTCTTTGTGTGTGTGTGCTCTAGTGACTACTTAAGGGTGAAATCTGCAAAAAAAAAAAAAAAAAAAGATTTCCTCATAGGGACCAGCCAGATGTCCCCACAAGGTCAAAACTGTCAGATATTTCTATTTCTATCTACTTCTCTTTCAGCCCCCAAGATACATCACCACTATAGTGGTTCAGGTTCAGTGCACTAATGAGCTGGTGGGCACTGTTATTCTGCATGAGGTGCGCATTGTGGTACGCGACAGGAACGACAACACACCGCAGTTCCAGCAGCCTCGCTACTACGTGGCAGTCAATGAGGTGAGGTCATTACTGCTTCAGGCTCTTACTCAGGAGCCTTTCATGTCATATTAGAGATACATTACATGGCCAAGGTTTGTGGATGCCTGTCCATAACACTCATATTTTCTTATGAACATCCCATTTGAGATTCAGTCCTCCATTTGCCACTAGATTTTGGAACGTGGTTGTGGGGATTTGCCCATTCAGCCACAAGAGCATTAGTGAGTTCAGGCACTGATGTCATCATTCCAGTTCCTCCCAAAGGTGTTCGGTAGGGTTGAGGTCAGGGATTTGTGCAGGCCACTCCAACCTTGGCAAACCATGTCTTCTTGGAGCTCACTTTGTGCCCAGGGGCATTGTCATGCTGGAACAGGTTTGGGCCTCTTGTTCCAGTGAAGGGAAATAATACATAGTCATTTTAGGTGTTACCCTGACACATGGTTTCACTGGGAGTCAATGATGTATAATGAGGGTGGGGAGTGGGGTGTGTGTGTTTGGAGGGGGTTCACAGTACGCTGTTTGTAACTCTTTGTGACTCAACACACGGCCGTATGATAATTTGGAGAAAACTTCGCAACAAACTGCCAATCATTGAAATGGTAATGAACATGAATGACATCATTCATCCATCCATCCTTTTTCTCTACCGCTTATCCTACACATGGTCGCAGGGAGCCTGCAGCCTATCCCAGGGGACTCGGGGCACAAGGCGGGGAACGCCCTGGACAGGGCACAATCGCACACACGCTCACACACGCTACGGACAATTGAAAGATGCCAATCAGCCTACAATGCCGGTTTTTGGACTGGGGGAGGAAACCGGAGTACCCGGAGGAAACCCTGAAGCACAGGGAGAACATGCAAACTCAGTGCAAACAGGGCTGAGGCGGGAATCAAACACTCAACTATATCAAATACATCAGACACACAGTGCTTGGAGTTGCAGTAGTGGTCAGTCGCCTAATTCATAACAGTTTTACACAACTACTATAGTTTTTATTTCATCTTTGTAATTGGTAAATATTGTAAATAATTTGTAAGTGTAAAGTTCCATTAGATTATTTGTGTTCGTTTTAGAAATTTGTTTTTTATGTATAGGTCTGGCTAAGTAGTTGTCACTACCTTCTTCAGTGAAATTTTGCTAGCTGACCTTGAAGCTTAGCTAGTTTTTGGTGTGACTTGGCAAACACTGCTGATGTTGTCAGTCTAATTTTGGGAAAGTCTTTTGATGCTCTTATGTATGAGTAGAGACAGGAGGCAGACCAATGCTCATGATTGATTTAATTTGGAAGTCAGGGAGCAAAAACAGGTCCTTTCAGCTGTCTTGGTACAGTAAAGATGCCTGGCTGACTGGTGGTCCCATACACAGTGTGTATACTTTATCCTGGCTTGGACTGGAGAGGTTAAGCATGGCCTCTCCAATCTCCTTACTCCCCCTTTAGTCTCAGTGCATTTAGTCTTTCGCTCTCTCCCTTTTTAATTTTAGCACAGCTCAATTTCAATCAGTAGCATGCAATATAATAAACGATGATTTAATATCGGGGCAAAATTGCATATGCTGATGACACATTACTTCTGCATGACTAATGTGGCTGTGCATTAGGCTGCATGAGTTTCATTTTCAGACTTAGTGTCTTTGTAGATGAGACAAATACAGCTCAGTACCAATGATTGCCCAGTGCTGTCTGCTGTGTGGATAAAGCTCTGGACCTAGTAGAGAAGCAATGCTGCTTATCTTGATTAAAGTGATTGACATAATCCTGGTATGCATTGTTCATTGCCGATAGAAGATGTGTGAGAGAGAGACTGGTGTTGAAGTAATTCTACAGTCTGCTCACATTTTCCCTTTGTCTGTCAGATCTAAAATGGTTTCCCCTTTTCTGCTACTTTGTCAAAATTGGAAACACACACACACACACACACACACACACACACACACACACACACACACACACACACACACACACAGGCTCATGGAAAGATCTGGTGGTGCACCCTGATAGCCCTGTCCTGCATATATTTTTTCTGCTTTAACACCTCTAATTGACAGGTCACTTAATCAGCTATTTAACAAGCCCTTCCTGACTTCATGTGGGTGTGTTCAGCTGGGAAAACCTTGTAAAATGTGCAGGGGCAGGGATACTTCAGGACCAGGATTGGAAACCACTGGCATGTTTTACTGTGTCAAAGCTGAATGCATGATTGGCTTTTTCTCTGTGGAGGCCTAAAAGCCTGAGAGCACTAGTGAAAATGCTTTTTTTGCATTCTCTGTTAATTTAATAAAACAGTTTTCATTACACATTATACAGTCATGTGAAAAAATAAGTACACCCCATGGAAAATGTTTGCTTTTTTGGCATATTTGGACAAGCAAACATTTGATCCTCTTTGAAACAGTGCCTATTAATAAAGCTGATATACTTGAACAAAACCACAAGGAAAAATAGCTTTTTCAATCATTTAATAGATGTGATATTATTCTGTGGAAAAAGTAAGTACACCACTGGCTTCAGAAGCTAGTATTTTTACTTAGCAGAAATAACTTCTTGTAGGCGTTTTGCATAATTGTCCACCAGTTTCTTACATCGGCTTGCCGGAATTTTTGACCACTCTTCCATGCAATATTCTTTCAATTGCAAGATGTTTGCTCATTTCAAATCCTCCTACAACACTTCAATGGGATTCAAATCCGGGCTTTCACTAGGCCATTCCATAACCCTCCATTTCTTCTTTTTGAGCCATTCCTTGGTGGATTCGCTAGTGTGCTTAGGATCATTAATCTGTTGAAAGGTCCACTTTCGGTTCAACTTCAACTTTTGGACAGATGGCCTCACATTATCTTCAAGCACTCTTTGATATGATGCAGAATTCATAGTTGAATCAACAAATGCAAGCCGTCCAGTCCCAGAGGCAGCGAAGCAACCCCAAACCATAACATTTCCACCACCGTACTTCACAGTTGGTATGAGGTGCTTCTCCTGAAAAGCTGTCTTTGGTCTGCACCAAACATGTCTGCTGTTACTGTTGCCAAACAGCTCTATCTTTGATTCAACTGTCCAGAGCACATTATTCCAAAAGGCCCTGCCTATATGCTCATTGGCAAACTGTAGTCTTGCAAAGGCTTTTTCCTGGCACGCCTCCCATGCAGGTCAAATTTGTGCAATTAAATGGATCATGTTTGCTTGTCCAAATATGTCAAAAAAGCCAACAATTTCCATGGGGTGTACTTATATTTTCACATGACTGTATTATTGACAACAACTTGAGTGAAAATTAGAAACCTTGAAATATTTACATGAATTTCAGAGTTTTTTAGTATTTGTTATGTCCTTGTTTTGCTTTAATGATGGCATGGACTCCACAACTTTGTGCAAAAACTTTTGATCCATTTCAGATCAAACCATCGGAGTGTCGTCTGAACACGTTTCAATAGAAGATATTAGACATGAGGAAAATCTGACGTTTTGTACAAAAGAGTTAACATCAATATCACAAATTTGCTTACATTTAAATAGGCATCTAGAAATAGTGCAGAATCTTGAATATTAAATATTCAAGATATCGAATGTTTTTTTTTTTAATATTTCAAAATTCTAAAACCTTATGTTTCTTTCCAATTAAAAAACAAACAAACATATTATCCCAGTGTAGTCTCAGACTTTTGGACCCCACTGTATACTATTAAGCATGTCTTTCCCCAGCCAGCACTGCAGTATATAGGCTGTGTGAATAGCGCCTGGAGTGTATTTGAACGTGTAGACATGCTGTACATGTTTTGATAATTGTGTAGAGCAGTGCACCTCCACCCTTCCTGAATTGCAAGACATTATCATAATTGAGAGTAAGTGCTGAGCATGAAATTGCTCTGCTGCTGCAGTCTTTGTGTGACTCAGTGTGTGTGTTAATGCATAAGCTTCAATGAGAAAATTAAACACATCTCTGCCTTCTTCCTTACTTCAGACAGTGTGGAGATCAACCACGAGGGCCTTTAGGACTCAGTGTGTACATGGCTCACAGATAAGCCAGACTTTTACCACTAATGATTATCAATATTGTGATTACTCTGATTATTCACACAGAGGCAAGTGGACATGTACTGCACAGTAACTCTATAATGCAGTCTGCAGAATATTAGATACTAACTGATATTGATTCTCAGTCTGCTTTGTCATTCACTGCTTTAAAACAAGGATGCTCCTGATCTCATTCTAAATCTTTGGATGCACTGAAGTAATTGTAACATAATTGGACCACAACAAAATCTACTTACACTAATGGCATTTATGCATTTACACTAAGGGTTCCTCAAGGGTTCTTTGTTAAAGAGAATGGTTACATGTAGAACTGTGAGTATTCAAAAAACATCTGGGTGCTTGCAACATTCTTTGTACTTCAGAAAGTGGTTCGGTATTTCTGCCATTCAAATTACATGACCGTTGCCTCCACAAGGACAGTTATTTTATTACCACTTGCATCTACACTGTATTAAACAAATTAATCATCTTACTTGAAAAAAAAAAAAAAAACAGTTAACCATGCTTACTACATATGTTTACGGACACAGTATTTGTTTTATCCAGCTATATTTACTCAGTGCAACTTATAACATCCAAGTGAAAGATATAACACCAACATGTCAGAATTTTATGTATTTATTTTTTTTGTTTGTTTTTTAAACAGAATCACTGTGTTGGAAAAAGGATCACCCCCTTGCTTTAAATTGCCTAATTTTTTTAATTACAGCCTTTAGTCTGTTGGGATATGTCTCTACTAACTTTGCACATCTACACTTTGCCCATTCTTCTTTGCAGAACTGCTCAAGTTCAGTTAAATTTGATGCTGACCGTTTGTGGACTGCAGACTTCAAGTCATTCCACAGATTTTCAATGGGTTCAAAGTATGGGCTCTGACTAGGTCATGCAAGGACATTCACTTTTTTCTCCTTCAATCACTGTGTGGTCAGTTTTGCTGTGTGCTTTGGGTCATTGTCATGCTGGAAGGTAAACCTTCTTCCCATTAACAACTTTCTGGCAGAGGGCAGCAGATTTTCCTCAAGAATTTGACAGTATTTTGCCCCATCCATTTTTCCTTCTATCCTGACAAGTACTCCAGTCCCACCCCCATAACAGGATATTACCACCTCCATGCTTTACTGTAGGAATAGTGTTATTTGGATGGTGAGCTGTATTGGATTTCCGCCAGACATATCGTTTGGTGCTGAGGCTGAATAATTCAATTTCAGTTTCATCTGACCATAACACCTTTTTCCATGTGGCCTCAGAATCTTCAAGGTGTGTTTTGGCAAAGCTCAGTTGTGGGTGGCTTTTTTCTTGCAACCCTCCCATACAAGCCACATTTGTGGAGAATTTGTGATATTGTTGTCACATGCACACAATGACCACTCTTTGTGATTAATTCCTGCAACTGCTTCAGAGTTGCTGTAGGCCTCTTGGTAGCCTCTCTGACCAGTTTCCTCCTGGCTCTTTCATCCAGTTTGGAGTGACGTCCTGATCCACGGAGGGTCTGTGTTGTACCAAATACCTTCCACTTCTTAAAAATAGACTTCACTGTGCTTCTAGGTATTCATAAAGCCTTTGAACATTTTTTGTATCCATCTCCTGACTTGTGCCTGTCCACAACTTTATCCCGGAGATCTTTTGACAGTGCCTTGCCACCCATAGTTGATTGTTTGCTTCAGTTGCACTACAAAATGCTCCAGGAAAGCTCTTTTCATGCTGAGCTAATCAAAATGACCACATCTGATAACAGTTGAAAGTCAAATGGCTTTGTGTGCCATTGAGAAGGTGAGTAGCTACACCTTATTGAGTTTACAAGTCATTTTTAGGAGGCGGGTGATCCTTTTTCCAACTCAGTGATTCTGTTTTTTGTTTTTTTTTCCTGATATGTTGGTGTTTCACTTTCACTTGGATGTTATAAGTTGCACTGAGTAAATACAGCTGGATAAAACAAAAACTGTGTCTGTCTTCATTTCAGGCTGGAAAGCAACAAAGTGTGATTATTTTAAAGGGGAGTGATTCTTTTCTATACTCACTGTGAGTGCATATATATACAGGTGCATCTCAATAAATTAGAATGTCGTGGAAAAGTTCATTTATTTCAGTAATTCAACTCAAATTGTGAAACTTGTGTATTAAATAAATTCAATGCACATAGACTGAAGTAGTTTAAGTCTTTGTTCTTTTAATTGTGATGATTTTGGCTCACATTTAACAAAAACCCACCAATTCACTATCTCAACAAATTAGAATACTTTATAAGACCAATAAAAAAAACATTTTTAGTGAATTGTTGGCCTTCTGGAAAGTATGTTCATTTACTGTACATGTACTCAATACTTGGTAGGGGCTCCTTTTGCTTTAATTACTGCTTCAATTCGGCGTGGCATGGAGGTCATCAGTTTGTGGCACTGCTGAGGTGGTATGGAAGCCCAGGTTTCTTTGACAGTGGCCTTCAGCTCATCTGCATTTTGTGGTCTCTTGTTTCTCATTTTCCTCTTGACAATACCCCATAGATTCTCTATGGGGTTCAGGTGTGGTGAGTTTGCTGGCCAGTCAAGCACACCAACACCATGGTCATTTAACCAACTTTTGGTGCTTTTGGCAGTGTGGGCAGGTGCCAAATCCTGCTGGAAAATGAAATCAGCATCTTTAAAAAGCTGGTCAGCAGAAGGAAGCATGAAGTGCTCCAAAATTTCTTGGTAAACGGGTGCAGTGACTTTGGTTTTCAAAAAACACAATGGACCAACACCAGCAGATGACATTGCACCCCAAATCATCACAGACTGTGGAAACTTAACACTGGACTTCAAGCAACTTGGGCTATGAGCTTCTCCACCCTTCCTCCAGACTCTAGGACCTTGGTTTCCAAATGAAATACAAAACTTGCTCTCATCTGAAAAGAGGACTTTGGACCACTGGGCAACAGTCCAGTTCTTCTTCTCCTTAGCCCAGGTAAGACGCCTCTGACATTGTCTGTGGTTCAGGAGTGGCTTAACAAGAGGAATACGACAACTGTAGCCAAATTCCTTGACACGTCTGTGTGTGGTGGCTCTTGATGCCTTGACCCCAGCCTCAGTCCATTGCTTGTGACGTTCACTCAAATTCTTGAATCGATTTTGCTTGACAATCCTCATAAGGCTGCGGTTCTCTCGGTTGGTTGTGCATCTTTTTCTTCCACACTTTTTCCTTCCACTCAACTTTCTGTTAACATGCTTGGATACAGCACTCTGTGAACAGCCAGCTAATTTGGCAGTGAATGTTTGTGATTTACCTAGTGAACCAAACTGAGAGACCATTTTGAAGGCTCAGGAAACCTTTGCAGGTGTTTTGAGTTGATTAGCTGATTGGCATGTCACCATATTCTAATTTGTTGAGATAGTGAATTGGTGGGTTTTTGTTAAATGTGAGCCAAAATCATCACAATTAAAAGAACCAAAGACTTAAACTACTTCAGTCTGTGTGCACTGAATTTATTTAATACACGAGTTTCACAATTTGAGTTGAATTACTGAAATAAATGGACTTTTCCACGACATTCTAATTTATTGAGATGCACCTGTATATATATATATATATATATATATATATATATATATATATATATATATATATATATATATGTGTGTATAGTATCTCACAAAAATGAGTACACCCGTCACATTTTTGTAAATATTTTATTATATCTTTTCATGGGACAACACTGATGAAATGACACTTTGCTACAATGTAAAGTAGTGAGTGTACAGCTTGTATAACAGTGTAAATTTGCTGTCCCCTCAAAATAACTCAACCCACAGCCATTAATGTCTTAACCGCTGGCAACAAAAGTGAGTACACCCCAGTGAAAATGTCCAAATTGGGTCCAAAGTATCAATATTTTGTGTGGCCACCATTATTTTCCAGCACTGCCTTAACCCTGTTGGGCATGGAGTTCACCAGAGCTTCACAGATTGCCACTGGAGTCCTCTTCCACTCCTCCATGATGACATCACAGAGCTGGTGAATGTTAGAGACCTTGCGCTCCTTCACGTTCCATTTGAGGATGCCCCACAGATGCTCAATAGGGTTTAGGTCTGGAGACATGCTAGGCCAGTCCATCACCTTTACCCTCAGCTTCTTTCGCAAGGCAGTGGTCATTGGAGGTGTGTTTGGGGTCGTTATCATGTTGGAATACTGCCGAAGGGAGTTTCCGAAGGGAGGGGATCATGCTCTGCTTCAGTATGTCACAGTACATGTCACAGTACACTCCCCAGTGCCAGCAGCACTCATGCAGCCCCAGACCATGACACTTCCTCCACCATGCTTGACTGTAGGCAAGACACACTTGTCTTTGTACTCCTCACCTGGTTGCAAGCCACACACGCAATAAGTTTATCTTGGTCTCATCAGACCACAGGACATGGTTCCAGTAATCCATGTCCTTAGTCTGCTTGTCTTCAGCAAACTGTTTGCGGGCTTTCTTGTGCATCATCTTTAGAAGAGGCTTCCTTCTGGGAAGACAGCCATGCAGACCAATTGGATGCAGTGTGTGGCGTATGGTCTGAGCACTGACAGGCTGACCCCCCACCCCTTCAACCTCTGCAGCAATGCTGGCAGCACTCATACGTCTATTCTTCAAAGCCAACCTCTGGATATGATGCTGAGCACGTGCACTCAACTTCTTTGGTCGACCATGGCGAGGCCTGTTCTGAGTGGAACCTGTCCTGTTAAACCGCTGTATGGTCTTGGCCACCGTGCTGCACCGTGTTCCAGGGTGTTTGGCAATCTTCTTATAGCCTAGGCCATATTTATTTAGAGCAACAATTATTTTTTTCAGATCCTCAGAGAGTTCTTTGCCATGAGGTGCCATGTTGAACTTCCAGTGACCAGTATGTGAGAGTGATAACACCAAACTTAACACACCTGCTCCCCATTCACATCTGAGACCTTGTAACACTAATGAGTCACATGACACCGGGGAGGGAAAATGGCTAATTGGGCCCAATTTGGACATTTTCACTTAGGGGTGTACTCACTTTTGTTGCCAGCGGTTTAGACATTAATGGCTGTGTGTTGAGTTATTTTGAGGGGACAGCAAATTTACGCTGTTATACAAGCTGTACACTCACTACTTTACATTGTAGCAAAGTGTCATTTCATCAGTGTTTTCCCATGAAAAGGTATAATAAAATATTTACAAAAATGTGAGGGGTGTACTCACTTTTGTGAGATACTGTACATATCAAATATTTTAACCAGCTAATTAGCATTAGCTAACATAACAGGATTTACTGCTAACATTAGTTACCATGAGCTGTGAGATACTGTATATATATACTCAGGGCCTCAGGGAGTCCTGCTGTATTCTGACTTTTTCCGCCTACCACCTGCACTCTGCACTCTTGATCTTTTCTTGTTTACTTTCACTTTATGTTTTTCTCTGCTGTAGTGTAGTTCATTTTCCTAAGCCAATCCACATGGCAGAAAAACAGACAGACACACACACACACACACACACACACACACAGACACACACAATGGTTATTCTGTTACTAAAAGAATTTATATTAAAGAAAGTCTTTTGTCTTTTCTTTGTGGTGGATAGTTTATTCTTTCAAAGACATGCAGGCATCCAAGGTCAGTGTTATTGTGCAAGATAGTAGCACATTTCTTCTGTTTGTGCTGTTTTTGTTGCAAGTTCATACTGTCTTGAGCAGGGACTCGGGAAGGCGTTTTACATTGTGGGTGCTGACATTTTAAGCAGCATACAGTACAGTATGTGGAGTAAGCTATGATGTCACACTCAAATGATAGTCAAATAATTTTTCTTTTACTAAAGAATGTGTTCATTATAATGCTTACCACAGCATGGTTGCATTCTCAAATCAGAAGGTGTTAATTATTTTTCTATAGCAGAATGGAATAGTTTTGACTGTAACATAGATGATAGTTTTATATTTATGCCCTTGTTCTAATGCGTTTTCTTCCTTATAACAGTTCATTCACAGGGCCTGGTATGGTGGACGCTTTATATAATCATACAATAATAAACTGATTATTGTTTTTTATTTGATTATTTTATTTAATTATTGATTATTGTATCAAAGAAAAGATAAAACAAATCTTTGACATGGTGAATTTTTCTGTTAGGAGAGGTTAATTTGGCAATTATGGAACGAGTGTCATAGCTTAGTCTTTTTTAAGTTAATGAGAGAAAATGCTGTTTGTCATGTTACAGAGAGACCGGAAACTCCTCTGTATTGAAAACTTGAGTCTCAAGGACATTCCATAACATTAAATGTAACTATGAACAGATGAAAAAGTGTCATTCATGAAGTATAGAGTTCATTAATTATTTAAATATTGTAATCATTTGCAAATTCGCTGTAATATAAGAGGAATGCTATCTTTCACATTTAAACTAAAATAAAATATTCAAAATACACAATTTGAAAGTTTGCATAGCCTATTTTGTTATGGATTTATCTATCTATTAATGTTATGTTAGCAGCTGAAGCATGAGGTGAAATACAGACAGAATAACAACAAAGTGACATATATAACTGGAACCACTAATCAGTTGAGTATTATTAAAAGTATATAAAATGTATTTCAACATTTATAGGGTTTTATTCGGTATTTTGTGTGGTAAGTCATTTTAAGTAGATAATAAATATATGAATTAGGCAATTTGACCATAATCATTTTGATCACGTTCTCTGTTTGTCTGAACATTCTGCCTCTCCAGCTCACTCCTGTCGGCACCACCATCTTCACTGGTTTCTCAGGAAACAACGGCGCCACTGACATCGATGATGGACCAAACGGCCAAATTGAATACGGCATCCAGTACAACCCGAATGACCCAGTAGAGTGCAGTTCAAATACTATAATATCTATTTTCTGTCTTATGTGCAGCAACGTTTATGAATTAATAACTGCTGTGGTACAATCTCTTTTTGTCTCTTGCTTTCTCTTTCTTAATCGTGGTTTCTTTCTCTCTCAGCTGTCAAACAGGACTGTTCAGGTGGCTAGCACACTGTCTGGTAACATTGTCCTTGCTGAGAGACTGAACTATGAAGAAAGGACACGCTACCTAATCATAGTCCAGGCCAATGTAAGAGCTTTTACAGTTATGGTTATTTTATGATGTTCCCCCTATCTATAATTAATCATAGGCTTTTAGGCTAACAGGGATCCAAGCCTTCCATAAGATCAGTGTATTTTCATTTAATTGTCCTATTTATTTTTAGGTAACATTATATGTTAAATTGTGGTGATTTATTTGTGAAATCTGCCATGTTATCAAGGCTGATGCATAGCTCGAAATGCAGGGAAAGTGTCACTGCATTTGTTTTAAGGTGCCTTGTAGTTGTTTACTGGCTGATATTTTGCCCGAGCAACCTGTTTTCAGTGTATTCATCATCATCATTTAGCACAGTCATTAGTGTTGAAATATTCCACACCTACATGACAGCATTTTGACACTCTTAACAGAAAACATGAAGGCAGCTTTGTTCTACAACAAAAATGGAACATGGGACATCATATAGAAACTGAATCCTGGCCCCAGGCAGAAGCTTAGCACTACTAAGCGCCGCTCTGCTTTTAGTGTGCCCTTAGGCTGACCGTGTTACTCATTTTGATGTTATAGCAGAGCAACTGAATAAATGCCTGGGCATGATTTCATAAAGCCAGGCAACCTGCAATTCTCCCTAATCAATATGGCTGCTCCATACATTTTTTCTCCATTGAGCACACTACAGTGATTTCTGCAGAGGAAGATGATGATGACCTTACAGGCATAAGGATATTGTTCATAATTTACTAGTAATTTACTACTTTTGCAACATTCTCATATTTATTTAAAACTTAGAACTACAGTTGCAATCAAAATTATTCAACCCCCAATGCAAATCAGGTTTATTGTCAAAATGTACAGACTTTCACTTGTTTGCAATGAACAAATCAAACAAAATCAATAGTTCAACACAATGAATGCTTCAAGTGGTTTCCCCAAATTCAACTGAAAATGCAACTTATAATGACTTCTCCAGTTTCAAAACTATTCAACCCCTTTATGGCAAGCATCTTTAGTACTTAGTAGAGCACCCTTTTGCTGTTATGATGCATAGCCAGACACCAGCTTCTGGCAGCGTTCCTGAGGAATCTTAGCCCATTCCTCATGAGCAATGGCTTCCAGTTCAGTAATATACTTGGGTTTGCATGCTGCAACCGCCTTCTTCAAATCCCACCAGAGATTTCCTATGGGGTTCAAGTCAGGTGACTGTGATGGCCCTGTAGAATCTTCCAGGACTTCTTCTGCAACCAAGCCTTGGTGGAATTTGAGGTATGCTTGGGATCATTGCCGTGTTGGAAGGTCCAATGACACCCAAGCTTCAGCTTCCTCACAGACGGCATGACGTTTTCTCCTAGGATTTCCTGATACTTCAATGAATCCATCTTGCCTTCCACACGCTGCAGGTTTCCAGTGCCAGAGGATGCAAAGCAGCCCCAGAACATCACTGATCCACCACCATCCTTGACTGTGGGCAGAGTGTTCTTTCTTCCTTCTACTTCCTCCAGACATACCGCTGATCCATCATGCCAAAAAGTTCCAGTTTTGTTTCATCGCTCCACAGAACAGAATCCCAAAACCTCTGTGGCTTATTTATATGATTTTGAGCCGACTTTCCTTGCGCTTTTGGGTCAGTAGTGGTGTACGGCTTGGAGTTCTGGCATGGAAACCTTCTGCGTTTAGTACGCACCATACTGTGCTGACTGAAACCTCAGTGCCTGTTGCCACCAAGTCTTGCTGCAGGTCTTTTGTAGTCACTTGAGGGTTTTTCACAACCTGCCTTCTCAGAAATCAGGTTGTAGCCATTGATAGGTTCCTTTTTCTGCCCCATCCAGGTATTTCATGTATTTTCTACCCCTAGCCAGTTCAGGTATTTCATGTGTTCCAGCTCAAGCTAATGAAGCCCCTGATTAGTTGCATCAGGTGTGCTTGAGACAACTCCTGTTTTGCATATTTGTTCTTTTGTGAAGGATTCTATTCAGGGGGTTGAATAATTTTGAAACTGGAGAAGTCATTATAAGTCATTATAAAACTGATTTGCAATGAGGGTTGAATAATTTTGATTGCAACATTACATGTTGACATGTAATTTCAATTAGTCTCAACCATATGAGCTGAAATGATGGTATAATAGTATGCTATACTATTAGTATGCTTTATGCTATACCTGCATGGATGATTTCATCATAAATGGATTTTTAAAACAGTGACCCTTTTTCAAAGCAAATTGTATTTCCACGTTGTTTACGATTAATTATCTTAACAAACCTTGTTAACTTTTTGAGTTTTGTTCTTTGTTTTAATTAACAAGTGCTTCCCCAAACCCATCTTAACTAAAGTAGAATGTAAGCATGTTCGTAAACTAACAAGCAACCTGAGCCATTTGTTATTTTGCATGCAATTCTACCTCAGAAATGCAAAGGCTGCTAATTCTGCTGCTTTTTAATTTATTCTTCATCTAACAAGAATAATTAACTCTAATTATTAAGCCAGCCTGTAGTCCAGCCAGCTACATTATGACTTTACCAAATAAGCTCACATGTTGGTTGTTCAAATACAGAAATGGGTAATAAAGTTGTTAATAATTATGCATCAGAATGTGAGCTGTTCAAGGTGAAGCTGTTTAATGCTGCAATCAAATATTAGCCCACTCTACCACCTCAGTGAAGGTGATCAGTGGTGTGCCCAACTTCTCAGAATATTTCATTTGTTCCTTGTTGTACACCTAATGACCAGAAACCCACATTACTGTAGTAACTTCACAGTTACTCTATAGTTCTAACTCCATTGTACTGTTGAAGATGATGGTCAGATTACTCACATTAATTAATTAATGCTTCAAACAACAGCATCCATATAATCCACTGAAATATGGTGGTTCACAGTATTTTCACCATGTTTTTGGAATTTCCTTGTTTAGTTTAGAAGCATTTATTTATTTTAACAACAAAAACTTTAAATGCATGTTTATGATTTTCTTTTATGATTTATTCGTCTGTGGCTACTTGGCTAATGATGAAAGCTTTGATTAAATACTTAAATAATTCTAGCCTTGATTATATATTATAAATGTCAGATATCGGTTATTGGAAATATAGCTTATATTATATAGATATAGGTTATACAGTGCCCCCCACTAATATTGGCACCCTTGGTAAATATGCGCAAAGAAGGCTGTGAAAAATTGTCTTTATTGTTTAAAAAAAAAATACTCTGCTCTCATGGATATCAAACAATTGCAAACACAACACAGGTTTATCCAAAAAAAACAAAAAACTTTGTTAAATAAAGGTGTGCAACAATTATTGAAATCCCTATAATATATTTGTATATTTCCATTGATATTTTACATTTTTTTGGACACCTGGGTGACTAGGAACAGGACATTGTTCAACCATGACTTCCTGTTTCATAGGGGTATAAATACGAGGCCAAATTCATAGGCCAAATTCCCTTAGTCATTCATAACAATGGCTAAGACCAAGGAATATAGCTGTGATTGCTGGCCTTCATAAAATGGGAAGTGGCTATAAGAAAATAGCACAAGCATGAAAATGCCAATTTCCACCATCAGGGCACTAATTAAGAAGTTTCAGTCAACTGGAAATGTTATGAATCAACCTGGAAGAGGACGTGTGTCTATATTGTCTCAACGCACTGTGAAGAGGATGGTTTAAGTGGCCAAAAAATCTCCAAGGATCACAGCAGGAGAATTGCAGAAGTTAGTTGCGTCTTGGGGTCAGAAAGTCTCCAAAACTACAATCCGAAGTCACCTACATCACCACAAGTTGTTTGGAAGGGTTTCAAGAAAAAAGCGTCTACTCTCATCCAAAAACAAACTCAAGCGTCTTCAGTTTGCCAGACACTACTGGAACTTCAAATGGGATCGGGTTCTATGGTCAGATGAAACCAAAATAGAGCTTTTTGGCAATAAACACCTGAGGTGGTTTTGGCGCACACAGAGAGGTAGCCATATGGAAAAGTACCTCATGCCCACGGTTAAATATGGTGGTGGCTCTTTAAGGTTTTGGGGCTGTTTTTCTGCCAGAGGACTTGGACATTTTGTTAGGATACATGGCATCATGGACGCTATCAAATAACAACAGATATTAAATGAAAACCTGACTGCCTCTGCCAGAAAGCTTAAAATGGGCCGTGGTTGGATCTTCCAGCAGGACAATGATCCAAAACATACATCAAAATCAACACAAAAATGGTTTACTGACCACAAAATCAAGGTCCTGCCAACGCCATCCCAGTCCCCTGACTTGAAACCCATAGAAAACCTGTGGGGTGAACTGAAGAGGAGAGTCCACCAGTGTTTGAAGGATCTGGAGAGATTCTGTATTGAGGAATGGTCTCGGATCCCTTGCCATGTATTCTCCAACCTCTTCAGGTATTATAGAAGAAGACTCAGAGCTGTTATCTTGGCAACAGGAGGTAGCACAATGTATTGACTAAAAGGGTGCCAATAATTGTTGCACACCTATATTTAACAAAGATATTTTTTGGATAAACCTGTGTTGTGTTTGCAATTGTTTGGTATGCATGAGAGCAGAGTTTTTTTGTGAATTGTTGAATGTGAAAAGGTTAAACAATAAAGACAATTTTTCACAGCTCATATTTGCTCATATTTAACAAGGGTGCCAATATTAGTGGTGGGCACTGTAATTGTTATTTTAACAGTTGTATATCATTATATTTGTCTGGTTCCACTGAATTTAACTCTAGGAGACCTGTGCCAAGACCTTGTGGACATAGATAACAATTTTTAACCTCTTTCTGTGTATTCAGAGTTGGTCAGGAGTCTGAAAGTATTTGTCTCTTCATATTATAACTCATTATAACCTTTTTTATTTAGGCCTGTGTGGTCAGGAACCTATGTAATTGATTGCTTCCCTACTGCTTTCAAATACACATACACAAGATATAAAAGGGAGTTCACGAAATATTCTCATGTTTCACCACTGAACACAGCAGCATGTCTTATAAGCTAGCAGGCCTCTAGACACCAAATGCATTTTTATTAGCAGTGAGATGCAGACTAATCCAATTCTATCATCCCATCATAGAGCGTATATTGTATGAAGTTGACGGCAGTCCTATAGAAATAGGCTTGTCTATTTTTTATTCTCTAATTAGCAGTTGGTGGTTTGGCACCAGCATGGTGGTGCACTGGGTAACACTGCTGCCTTACAGCACCAAGGTTTGTGGTTTGTTCCTGAGCTTTGGTGTTGAGATTCTGAGATTCCATGTTTGTGTGAGTTTCCTACCAATGTCATACCAGTATGTTGATTGGCTATGCTTAATTTTTTCCCCATAGGTGTGAATGTGTGTGCAAGCTTCCATTTAGGGTGTATTCCCACCTTGTGCCTAGTGTTTCTGAGATAGGCAGAGAGGGTTAAGGGTCTTGCTCAAGGGTGGCAGCCTAGCAGTGGTGGGGCTCGAACCACCAACCTTCTGATGAGTAACCATTGAGCCACTACTGCCAGAGCATAGTTTACCTGACCTCAACTCCATTGTACACTTTTGGGAAGAACTGGAACATCATGCCAATGCCTGACCTCACTAATGCTGTTATGACTGATTGGGCAAATCCCCACCACCACGCTCCAAAATCTAGTGGAAAGCCTACCCAGAAGAGTGGAGGCTGTTATAGAAGCAAAGTGGGGCAACTCCAGATTAATACCATGCCTTTGGAACAGGATTTTCAATAAACGCATATGGTTGTCATGGTCAGGTGTCCACATACTTTTAGCCATATACTGTAGTGTATCTTTGATATTGTTGGGTCCATGACATATATAACACTCTGATATGGTTATTATTGTACCATGAGGTTTTCATAATGTCTCATCCTTACTACAGGTTCAGCTTTTATTCCCATCTTAATGAACGGTGGACTGTTTTCAGTTTATGCTTTTGTGTTGGAAGCGTAAGGGCTCTAGCTCTTTTTTGTTTGTTTGTTTGTTTCTGTGGATGCCTTGCTGTAGTGAACCTTCTGCTCAAATCCATTTTGTGATTAAGTAAGAATTTATTCAGAAGTAAAGCTTATTCAGTATTGCCTTTTCACACACACTTACTGTACATCTGTACAAGCGCCCCAGTGGTGCGCTGTACTGATTGGGTACTCCTTCCTTCGCCATGACGCCAGACTACCTGCAGCATCCACAATTTAAAATGGCATGCTCTTGATTCTGGCTTGTACTTCAGGACAGGAGGGGAACTTCACTCACATTTAAAAGGCTTTCAAATATGTTCATTTCATCCATGGGACATTCAGCATTTAAGGTCTCTGTCAGAAGCTGTGTGTGTGTGTGTGTGTGTGTGTGTGTGTGTGTGTGTGTGTGTGTGTGTGTGTGTGTGTCTGTCTGTCTGTTTGTCTCTGGTGGTTGGCTGACAAAGCCTCATAAGTTTCAGGTGGTGAGAATGCTTATTACTGGAATGCACTTAGCAAGGACATGAAGAAAGTCCATTATTAAAAAGGTGACTGAATAAATATGTCAATTTTTTCTCCCACCCTATGCTTTTGTTCACTTTTGTCGCTCATTGTTAATCCAAAAGACCTGCAATAATTGATTGCAATGAGATTCTTCCCCAGATCAACCTGAGGTCTAGTACCTTGTTCAGGAGCAGTTCTGCTGTGCACTTTTCCTTTCCCACAAAGCTTTTTCACGTTTCCGCAAATTTTACATCAAATTTTTAACCATTATGTTTTAGGACTAAAATGACTCATTTTGAAAATCTACTAAAAATTATTTTCCGGACATGAAAATGTATGAGTCTGGCTCAAATTCTCTGATTAATATTAACAATCATTTTAAAAGAAAAATCATTCTTGTATTATGTTCAGGTTATTTCAACCTGAGAGAATCATTATGATTTTTTTTTTACCCCATTTTTTTTTTTTAACCCCCATTTTACCTCTGCCTATTAATTGCATACACAGCAGTGCACTCATACTATATACACAGCTTCACTCAAGTGACTTGTGTATCTATGTGAACATTGATTGTGTTGCTAATAATTGATAGGGAGAAAAGATGTGTATGTGGTGTAATTGGGTTGATATAAAATCAGAAAAAATGGGCTGGGTCAGTGGGGCCTAGCGAACAGTGCAAGAGAGCTGAACTGAACAGAACTCTAAGGATAAACTCCAACTGATGTTTGTGTGTGTGTGTATATGTGTTTGTGTGTGTGTGTGTGTGTTTTGCAGGATCGTGCTCCATATCCAGCCAGCCGGCACACTGCTACTACAACGCTGACTCTGGATGTATTAGACGGAGATGACCTGGGTCCCATGTTCCTGCCTTGCGTTCTGGTCAATAACACGCGAGACTGCAGCCCTGTCACATACCGTGCTGTTATTCCTGAACTCATAGACCCGGTGAGAACTCAACCCATGCAACACTGCTTCTGCTATGAGTACAACAGTGACATGCTTGGCTTTCTATTAGCTCTTTAAAAACTTCCTGCCATGTACCTCGAGAATCAGTCACTGACAGGGGCAGTGCCTGTACCAAAAAAAACAAAAAAAAACAACAACTCAAACAGCCATTACCGAGCAATGATAAGCTTCATCTCACCAGCAAACACACAACGCTCATTTAATGCCTTGTCTGTACTGAACATGCTTTGGCTCTATTCATGTGGGAGTAGAGATGTTTTCTAGGGTTCAGCATAAAGCTCCAGTATCCTGGGGGAGAGAATGTGAGTTATTACGTTTGTACATTTTCTGTGTAAACAAGTCCAATAGAATATTATACATGTTTAATACATTTATAGGAAAACAGACAGGTGAAAATCTTTGCATTACATTATTAAGACCCAAGAAAATCCACCATGTCTAATGTAGTTATTGGTGCTCTGGCTGAATTTGTTCTCTAGCTGTTACAAAAGTGAACTACTGTACATAATCTACGTTGGCTGGTGAGGTTTATCCATGCTAGTTTAGTAGCTAGCAAACTTACCATCTTCTCTTCTTCTTCTCTGCCATCGTCTTTTGCCATTCCACAGTTTTTCTCTGTGATCATCCTTCATTAGCCATTCTGGCTCAGTAGTTTTCAAACACCATTAATCTCATTCTGCTTGGCCAATTTTTGAAAAGTTAATATTAAATGAATGAAATATAACAAATAACTTAGTGATTTGTTGCTGCAGTCATTAACAGTTTACCACTTTCTAACATTAATTATCACATTACATGTTCATGAGAAGTGTAGCTAATTCAGTTTCCAGCTTCCTCCCGTTTTGCAGTCGCAGATTTCTATATCTTGGAATAGCATATAGGTTTTCACATCTTTTTTGTATCATTATGCCTTTGAACACAATTAAAGCACACATCATTATCACCACAACATCTGGTGATTCTGGCCATTTAGTACTGAATTCTTAGCTGTAAATGAGTGATGTAAACAAAGCCAAGGAGCTTTATATTGTTCCCCTGATATTTCTGTTATTTGTAATAATAAAACTAGTAATGCATCAATGTCAATCTGTCCAATACTGTGCTCATTTACTTACTGTTCTAATGAAAATTGCTCTGATACTAACATCCGATAACACGTGATGCTATGTTACATAAATCTAAGGTACCTTGTCTCGCTAATGCCCAGATAACACAAAATGACAGAATTCTGGATGTACACTATATGGTCAAAGGTATGTGGACACCTGAGCATCACACCCATATGTGCCCATTGCAAAACCATAGGCATTAATGGTCCCCCTTTTGCTGTTATAACAGTCTCCACTCTTCTGAGAAGGCTTTCTGTGGGGATCTATGCTCATTCAGCCACAAGAGTAATAGTGAGGTCAGGCACTGATGTCAAGTGAGAAGGCCTGGTGCGCATTTGGTGTTCCATTCATCCCAAAAGTGTTCATTGGGGTTGAGGTCAGGGCTAGGGCCACTGAAGCTCTTTCACATTAACCTTGGCAAACCATGTCTTTACGGACCTCACATTGTGCATCGAGTATTGTCATGCTGGAACAGGTTTAGGCCCTTTAGTTCCAGGGAAGAGAAATCTTAATTATACAACATATAAAGACATTCTAGACCAGGGGTATCTAGTCTTATCCGCAAAGGGCCGGTGTGGGTGCAGGATTTCATTCCAATCAAGCAATAACCACACCTGATTCCACCTGTTTAATCAGTTGATCTTGGCTTTCAATAGACTCAGGTGTAGCTCCTGCTTGGTTGGAATGAAAACCTGCTGTCCCTTTTTGGATAAGATTGGACACCCCTGACCTAGACAGTTGTGTGCTTCCTACTTTGTGGCAAAAGTTTGAGGAAGGCCCACATATGGGTGATGGTCAGGTGTCTGCATACTTTTGGCCTTATAGTGTATTTCGCGATTAATGATCAAGCAGAGTAGACTGCAAACTGTGCTCTGGTGAAATGTCAGGGGAACATACAACAAGCTTCCTACAATATAAGTAACCAGATAAAGCATTTTCATGATGTTTAAACAGTATCTTAGTTAGAGACCACGAGGGCAGCCAACCAGAGGGCATAAAATGGTCATTAGAAATGGCTGTGAATTGAATGCGCAGAAATGTATTTCCGAGTGTGGCGCAATGAAGCCAATGTGCAGAGAAACTCATATATATGAGCACTTAAGTTCTGTGGGCACTGAGACACTTGCACTTCCTTTCCACCTTTATGCACTGATGCTCTATATTAAAGATACAGTTTAAATGACGTAACATCTTAAACATAAATGTCATCATGATGAGTTCATTGCTAGCAGCACACAATAGCAACTAACATAAACAGAGATAAATAAAATGGTCCATATCCGTGATTGCTTAATGCTATTTACGTTATTCATCTTGATATCGTATTGATATCAACAAGTCTTCAAAACATGTACTGAAACTGGAAAAAAAAATGGCTTCCCTAATAAAAAACTATATAAACCAGACACAGTATGAGTTATAATGTGATAAATGCTGATCACATAGGAATGCTGGGGCATTGGGCAATAGGAAAGCATTCCAGATGGAGGGATAAGAATGAAGAGTAGACACAGTAGGGGAAAGAGAAAGAATTGTAAGATGTTGCAACACTAGCTGTAATTTAAATCACAGACCTTACTGTTGTTTAATTGCACAGTGGATTGGGTCAGGAATTACAGCACTAACAATGGAGAAAAACGGTTTATTTAAAAGTTATATGAAGTTCACCTCAAACCCAAGCTTCTAAATTGCACTGTTGTACACATCCACCATTCCAGTGTGAGTTAGTGATTATTAGATAAACAACCAGCCTGAATGAATGCCAAGCCAATAAGGGTGTAATGTTGATACATTCACTACTGTGGTCTCGTTTTTTGTGCAGAGCGCAGGAAAAACATTTTACAAGAGCATAATGTAGAGAGAAGTGCACTGAGCAGAGCAGGCATCATAACACACCAAACACACACATAAATCCTTCACTGGCCAGCAGAGAGGATGATACTGGTGCTTCAGGACAGGAGGGGTTTTGGAGCTGGAGTAGATGGATGTGAGTTCCTCCAGCAGAGAACAGAGGGGCACACACTGTAAATAAGTAACTGCTATTCCTGTTGCTTGCTCGGGTGCATCATATTTTATGGAAAACTGTTTACAGATGGCTAAGTATGGAGATATGGGGTGATGCTATAAAAGGCATACAGGCAGCCTCTCCTTCTAGCTGTGCTCCACCCTACTGTTTGCTACACTGTACATGCTTTAGTGCAGCTACTTCTCTTTACAAATTAGTAGTTAGTACTAAGCATGAAGAACACCCTCTGGTTTTTGTATCTGTAATTTAATTGTTGCGTTTGGATTACCTAAGGAAATGAGATTTCACATTCGTTTGGTGAATTTGTAGGGAAGTAGGAACACACCTGTGTGTCTGTGGGGGTAGATGAAAAAAAAAAAAAGTATGTAGCACTTTTGAGACTTTTCAGAGTGAACAACAATTTGTGAAGCTTTTGTGAGGTTTCACTTTTTTGCTATTTTAATTGATGTGGCTTTGTTAAGTTTCCCAGTAGCATCACCACCGTTTGTGAAAAGCAAACACAGTAAAATTAAATAACCTCACAGGAGTGTTAACTAAAGTGGAGAGTGTGCAATTCCATTCATTTGTATTATTACTTTGATTATGTTTCTCTGTCTCTATAAATAGCAGTAGTTAGATGTTATTAATAAGATCCGAGATCCAGATGTTATGATTAAGAGTGTGATATAAATAGATCTTCCTCTCCTTATTTCTCATGTACGCTGAAAGCGAAATTTGTTTATTCTTGAATGTCTTAGGTGGGAACGAGTTACTGATAAGCACTCATTTACCATCTTTATGTATTTCCCTATTTTTGATAACACTCCCCTTGGCTTTGGATAAAAGCCTGCTACATAGCAAATGTTTCTTATCAGCCATGCAGTCAGTCCATTTGTTTGTGTGTGTGAGGGGATTTTTTATTTATTTATTTATTTTTATTGTATGTTTTTATATGTCCCCACATGGATAGGAATATCTGACAGTTCTGACCTCGTGGAGACCTTTGGTTGGTCCAAATGAGAAAATCTGCAGCTTTTATTAAAAGAAATTAACAAACAAAAGAGCCAGATTTAGGTGTAGGCATAGCACTGATTAGCCACATTAACAATGTCAATAGAAGGTCATCACAAGCATAGTAAGACCAAACTTAAGCCAGAAAACAACGCATAATTTGAAATTTCTTCAGTACTGTAGTTACTGTATCTTGACTCTGATTAAACTCATTTTAATTGAGTCTCATGGTCATCCCTCCATCTATCCTTTTTAGAGCAAACTGAATCCCCTAAACGTGTCACCACCCATCCGAGCAGTGGACCAGGACAGAAACATTCAGCCTCCATCAGACAGACCTGGCATACTCTACTTTATTCTGGTTGGTGGGTATCCAAGGCATCATAAATATTTGATCTTAAAAGAAATATTGCTGTTTTTTTGTGAAAATGCAACTTCATTTGTATTTCTCACTTGTGCCAACTCTCCTGTCACCTTCAGGCCAGCCAGCAGTCTACCCAGAGTTCTTTTCTTTGAACAGGACCACAGCAGAGCTCCGCCTTCTAAAGCCAGTTAGGAGGGACCTGTACCAAAGCTTCAACCTTGTCATCAAGGTCATACATGTTCTTATCTTGTGTATACTCTTGTATTTATTAGTCCTATAATATAATTTTTGATAAATATCATAATGCTTATATTATATTCTTCTAATTATCCTGAATAGTATGAGATACAGTGTAAATTATATGTTAATTATACACTGATTAGCCATAACATTAAAACCACTGACAGGTGAAGTGAATAACATTGATTATCTTGTTACAGTGGTGACTGTCAAGGGGTGGGTTATATTAGGCAGCAAGTGAGCACTCAGTTCTCAAAGGTGATGTGTTGGAAGCAGGAAAAATGGGCAAACGCAAGGATCTGAGCGACTAGTGCCAAATTATGATGGCTAGACAACTGGGTCAGAGCATTTCCAAAATGACAGGTCTTGTAGGGTGTTCCCGGTATGCTGTGATTAGTACCTACCAAAAGTGGTCCAAGGAAGGACAACCGGTTAACCAGCAACAGGGTCGTGGACACCCAAGGCTCACTGATGCGCTTGGGGAGTGAAGGCTAGCCTGTCTGGTCCGATCCCACAGAAGAGCTCGTGTAGCACAAATTGTTGAAAAAGTTCATGCTGGCTATGATAGAAGGTGTCAGAACACACAGAGCATCGCATCTTGCTGCTTATAGGGCTGCGTAGCTGCCGCTGAAAGCACCTACAATGGGCATGTGAGCATCAGAACTGGACCATGAAGCAGTGGAAGAAGATGGCCTGTTCTGATGAATCACGTTTTCTTTTACATCATGTGGACGGTGTGCATTTGCGTTGCTTACCTGGGGAGGAGATGGCACCAAGATGCAGTATGGGAAGAAGGCGAGTCGGCAGAGGCAGTGTGATGGTCTGGGCAGTGTTCTGCTGGGAAACTTTGGGGATCATGTGGTTTGTCACATACCATCTACCTAAACAGTGCTGCAGACCAAGTACGCCCCTTCATGGCAATGGTATTCCCTAATGGCAGTGGCCTCTTTCAGCAGGATAATGTGCCCTGCCACACTCCAAAAATAGTTCAGGAATGGTTTGAGGAACATGATAAAGAGTTCAAGGTGTTGAATTGGCCTCCGGGTTCCCCAGATCTCGAGCCAAACAAGCATTTCTGGGATGTGCTGGACAAACAAGTCCGATCCACGGAGGCTCCACCTTGCAACTTACAGGATCTGCTGCTAACGTCTTGGTGCCAGATACCACAGCACACCTTCAGAGGTCTTGTGGCGTCCGTGCCTCGACAGATCAGAGCTGTTTTGGCAGCTCAAGGGGGACCTACACAATATTAGGCAGGTGGTTTTAAGGTGATGGCTGATCAGTATTATACTCTATTAGAACACTTTAGATTACCTTGAATATCTAATATTCTATCTAATTAAATTGCATTAACACTTACACTTGACCAATCAAACTCAATCCAAGGCTAATTACAGGAGATTACATCAATTACAACACTTGTAAAGGATTGCATTTCTCTGTTCTGAGTGGACTCTCGTTATGCATGATTAGGGTAAATTAGGCAGAAAATAAATATAAAAGTAAATAAGAAACAGATTATTTTAAATAGGATTTATTAAATAGGAGAACTTGTGGACTGCTTTTGGGTTAGCAGCAGAAAGCTGAGAAATGTTCTGATCCATATTTGTGACTCCCACAAATCTGGGCACCTTCCTTGCATTCCTAAAAGGTCACCACTCCTCACCTCAGGACTTTCAAATGTATTCAGCTAACATCATTTAGAGTACAAGCTTCATTACATTGTACATTAGTGTGCATAAGCTGGTATGTGGATGCACATGTGTGGCTGTATTCCCACCATCTTAAATCAATATTAGCACATTCTATATGATATTAAGTGAAGAGAGTTTGAAGTAGTCAGGAGGGAAAAAAGTACTGGCAAAGGAATTCAATGGAACACACAAATGCACACAAGCAGCTGTTGACTTGTGCAAAAGTGAAAGAGGCTGAGAGAGAGAGAGAGAGAGAGAGAGAGGAAAAGGATGAGGGAGGCTTAAAGCATATCACTGTTCAACAAGCAACAGATGAATTATTTAGAAATGTTAAATTATTATATTTGCCCTATAAAATGCTACATCCTTGTTCGCCTATCTACATTATGTATTTGCTGCTCCAGAAAATCAAAACCAGCATGTCAGGGATATTTTGAATACCGACACTGAAAAATATAAATATTGTGTTGACTTCCTTGTTACAAAACTAAAAATGATTACTAAACTCTAAATCTTGCTCTATCATTTAAAGCATTTATATTAGGAAATTATCGGTTAGGAGGTAAATATTGATGCTGTCATTCACTTTTTTGAATCTGACAGGATTCTTCATACAGTATCTCACAAAAGTGAGTACACCCCTCACATTTTTGTAAATATTTTATTATATCTTTTCATGGGACAACACTGAAGAAATGACACTTTGCTACAATGCAAAGTAGTGAGTGTACAGCTTGTATAACAGTGTAAATTTGCTGTCCCCTCAAAATAACTCAACACACAGCCATTAATGTCTAAACCGCTGGCAACAAAAGTGAGTACACCCCTAAGTGAAAATGTCCAAATTGGGACCAATTAGCCATTTTCCCTCCCCGGTGTCATATGACTCGTTAGTGTTACAAGATCTCAGGTGTGAATGGGGAGCAGGTACGTTAAGTTTGGTGTTATCGCTCTCACACTCTCTCATACTGGTCACTGGAAGTTCAACAGGGCACCTCATGGCAAAGAACTCTCTGAGGATCTGAAAAAAAGAATTGTTGCTCTACATAAAGATGGCCTAGGCTATAAGAAGATTGCCAACACCCTGAAACTGAGCTGCAGCACGGTGGCCAAGACCATACAGCGGTTTAACAGGACAGGTTCCACTCAGAACAGGCCTCGCCATGGTCGACCAAAGAAGTTGAGTGCACGTGCTCAGCATCATATCCAGAGGTTGGCTTTGCAGAATAGATGTATGAGTGCTGCCAGCATTGCTGCAGAGGTTGAAGGGGTGGGGGGTCAGCCTGTCAGTGCTCAGACCATACGCCACACACTGCATCAAATTGGTCTGCATGGCTGTCGTCCCAGAAGGAAGCCTCTTCTAAAGATGATGCACAAGAAAGCCTGCAAACAGTTTGCTGAAGACAAGCAGACTAAGGACATGGATTACTGGAACCATGTCCTGTGGTCTGATGAGACCAAGATAAACTTATTTGGTACAGATGGTATCAAGCGTGTGTGGCAGCGACCAGGTGAGGAGTACAAAGACAAGTGTGTCTTGCCTACAGTCAAGCATGGTGGTGGGAGTGTCATGGTCTGGGGCCGCATGAGTGCTGCCAGCACTGGGGAGCTACAGTTCATTGAGAGAACCATGAATGCCAACATGTACTGTGACATACTGAAGCAGAGCATGATGCCCTCCCTTCAGAAACTGGGCCACAGGGCAGTATTCCAACATGATAACGACCCCAAACACACCTCCAAGACGAACACTGCCTTGCTAAAGAAGCTGAGGGTAAACGTGATGGACTGGCCAAGCATGTCTCCAGACCTAAACCCTATTGAGCATCTGTGACGCATCCTCAAATGGAAGGTGGAGGAGCGCAATGTCTCTAACATCCACCAGCTCTGTGATGTCGTCATGGAGGAGTGGAAGAGGACTCCAGTGGCAACCTGTGAAGCTCTGGTGAACTCCATGCCCAACAGGGTTAAGGCAGTACTGGAAAATAATGGTGGCCACACAAAATATTGACACTTTTGGCCCAATTTGGACATTTTCACTTAGGGGTGTACTCACTTTTGTTGCCAGTGGTTTAGACATTAATGGCTGTGTGTTGAGTTATTTTGAGGGGACAGCAAATTTACACTGTTACACAAGCTGTACACTCACTACTTTACATTGTAGCAAAGTGTCATTTCTTCAGTGTTGTCCCATGAAAATATATAATAAAATATTTATAAAAATGTGAGGGGTGTACTCACTTTTGTGAGATACTGTACATATCATCAAATATTTTAACCAGGTAATTAGCATTAGATAACATAACAGGATTTACTGCTAACATTAGTTACCATGAGCTGACAGAAAAGCTTCATTACAACTTGGCACATATTAAAGTCTCTGGAACATATTCCCTCACTTGTTGTTTTGATAATGGTAAGAGGTCTGAAACATCAGTACAAAAACTTAGATAGGCATGCAACTGGGTTGAGATCTGGTGAGTGTGAAGGTAACAGCATATGATTTATACCAGTGGTCACTAACCCGCTTCCTTGAGATCTACCTTCCTGCAGGTTTCATCTCCAACCAACGTCTAACACACCTGTTTCACTTGATCAAGAACTTCTTAAGGCAATGATTAGATAGTCAGGTGGGCACGATTACGGTTGGAGCTAAAGTCTTCCGGAAGGTACAGTAGATCTCCAGGAACAGGATTAATGACCACTGATTTAGACAGTAGCTTATGATTTACAAGGCATTGATTGGAGGCATTGTCATCCTGGAAGAGACCACTCTCATCATGATAGAAATGTTTTTTTCATAGGATAAAGTCAGTCAAATTTACTTTGTATTGATTTGTTGTGATGGTTCTCTCTAAGAGGACAAGTAGACAAAAAAAAAAGCCACCAAAATGTCTCCCATGACATAACAGAGCTACTGTTTTTTCCTTAAATTTGTCACCCACCTCTAGCAAATGTGTGCTACCTTTACAGTAGTCATGTGTAGAATCATCATTGCTACTGCTAATTATATGGCTAATATAACCTAACTAGACATGGTATTTCAGAACACCATTTATAGTACAATTATAAAACTAGGCCTAGTCAGTAATGTTTGCGAGGTGTGTGTACAGTATATTAACTCCATATATAGACCAAAGACAAACCCACCTGAAGTCAAAGTGACATGCTCTCTGGTCTAATGTGTTCTCAAATAGGCCCCAACTTTTGCATCAAATGAAACATTTATCACAAGCTGCAGATTAACTGAACAAATGATTGATGTTTGTGGAAGTGCACATGCAAGCACTGTCAGGTTATGTGTGTGACTTCATCCTCATGCAACTCTCCGTGGTGTTGAATTTCTGTCCCGCTGTGCTGCGTATACTGTAAGCTGCCAGTTTCATACTGAGCCATCCAGCTTTCTGGTATCATCACCACAACATGTTCACCCACGCTGCGTTAGGTTGCTTGTTTGTTTTCAAATATGTATATCTTTGTGAGCAGGCTGAGCAGAATAACGGTCACCCTCTGCCTGCATTTGCTGACCTGTGGATAGAGGTGTTGGATGAAAACAACCAGTCACCGTACTTCCAGCAGCCATCTTACCAGGGCTTCATCAGTGAGTCAGCCCCTGTGGGTGGTACCGTGTCAGGCAGAACCAACCTCACAGCACCACTGGCCATCATCGCCCTTGATAAGGACATAGAGGAGGTGAGCACATTATTGTTCACACACACAGTAATAACTCCTAACAGAAGCACAGTCTGTGTTGATGTTTTATTTTGTGAGTTGCAGTATGTGTTACTACATGTGCTATAGTGGCAGTTAAACAATGTCATTATATTCAATTTGTGTGTTTCAGCTTCAGCCAGGGGCTATACCAGTAGGTGAATGTGTTGTGTGCTGTGTGTCTTTTTTTTTTTCTTTTAAAGCTTACTCTTTTGCTTGCTTCTTTTTACTTTGTTTGGTTCGAGGTGAGACAAATGCAATTAATTATCTCATCTGAAGAGGCTGTATTTAATCCTAGTAAATTACATTTAGTGTCTCCTTTCTCATCTCTTAAAAAGGAATTCCACTGATCTTTCAAAATGTCAGTGCAATTTGCTCAGTAAAAAGTCATGCAGAATATATTTATTAATAAAAAAAGATCTATAGGTGGCATGGTGGCGTAGCAGGTAGCGTTGCTGCCTCACAGCTCCTGGGTCCTGAGCTCTGGTTACTGGCTGTGTGGAGTTGCCCTGCATGTTTTCCCCATGTCTGTGTTGGCGTCCTCCACGTTCTCTCGTTTCCTCCCACCTCCTAAAAACATGGAGGTGGATCGGCAATGCTGAATTGCCCCTAGGTGTGAATGAGTGTGGGAATGTGTGTGTTTGTGCATGGTGCCACGCAATGAAGTGGCGGCTCATTGAGGGTGTATTCAGAGTGCCTCGCACTCTGGGATAGGCATTGGTAAATCCAGTGTTCCGGATTTACCTCAGCTGCTACTAAAGTATAAATGAATGAAAAATAGGTCTGAGGTTGAAAAACATGGATTCCTTTGCAGAGTTTAAATGCTAGAATGATAGAATACAGAAATCAGAACATCAGTAATGCAAAGATATTGTTTCCAAAATTTTAGATCAAGGTTGATAGCCCTATATTGATGACAAATCTATACAAAACTTTTTTTTACAACGCCCTGCTGTTGCCTCCATCCGACATGTATTTACTTCAACATTTGAGGCCCCATGAATTTATAAGAGATACTGCTAGAAACTGTACAATAAGGTACAGGCCATCTTTGGCAGTCATTCAGAAATAGACTACAGTGCAAGACTATAGACAAAAAAAGCAATTACAAATCAGACTCGTAACATATTGATTGCTGAAAACCAAATTAACTTCCATTAGTTCAGCTTACTTACTCGATTGACCCTTAGCCATGAGGTCCCTCTGGTCCTGGTCATTGCTTCCAATTAATTTTGGGCAGATGGGAAAAAGTATCCAAGGCTGTAGGGTTGATGAGGGCCTGAAAGTCTTTGTGGAAAGTGATACACAGCTTAGTCACAGTCTCATTTCCAGACACATGGACTAAGTGGCATTCTGAATTACCAATTGGGAAACACAGACATTCAATTATGGTTGATGTGGTAGGAAATATGCTGCCCCAACACTGCCAAATTCCTCCATGCCCTGGTTGCTCTGCTTCTGCACCGGTCAATTTAGTGTCTCTTCCCCTTATTGGCTCTTCTTTGTCAGTCTTCTGCAGTTCTTCTGATATAGCTGTAGTATGAAAATAACCAAGCTTCTGAGTGCCCACATACTCTGTCATTTTTCACAGTAAGTGGGCTTGATGTAAAGGGTTGAATGTAAGAGGCAACTTATGCTAATGCACACATTAGCAGTGTTGATGTGCTCTCTGTATAGACTATAGTAACACAAAAGTCTTGCTTTGAAGGTTATGATTGTGTGTATAAAGCTAACAGTCTAAGTCATCAAGCAACCTGTTTGTAACCTTTTTGTGTAATGGCTTTCTGTGGTGTATATTTAGGCATTATATTTTTGGCTTGTCCATGTGTCTGTCTGTCCGTTCAAGATTCTTGTTAGTATGATATCTCAAGAACCAGTGGTTGAATGTTTGTAGGATTTATTTGGAATTATCACTGTAACCAGCAGATGAACTGATTTTGGAATTGATCCAAACAGGATCAAGGTCACAGCAAGATCAGATGTAAATAGTTTTGCTTCAGTAACTTGATTTGAAGAATATTTTAAGGGTGTTTCAGGCATACAAATTAGTAATGAAGAAATAGCCTTGCTGTGTCGAGTTCTACTTGTCTTGAGTCTTTAAACGCTTCAGCTGTTTCATCATTTCATTTGCTCATTTAGCTGACATTTTGTTTCAAAGCAACTTACAACTGAGATAGGATACAACAGAGCAGTTGATGATTAAGACTCTAACTCAATAACTCAACACTGGCAACCACAAAGCCTTAACCACTGAGCCACCATATCCCACGCAGACTAGCTAAGTTTCCTTCATAGTGAAGTCAAGTGGGTTTTTTATTGTCATTAATCTATCTAGCTCATATACATTTGAACGAAATGACGTTTCTTCAAGACCTTGGTGCAACACTGTGAACAGTACGCAAGACTACATAAAGTGCAAATACACAACAGTGTGAGATGAGTGCAAAACAATAAATACACAGAACAATATATACACAGGACAATAGATACACAGAACATGGACTGTAAACTGTAAACTATTGTGTAATGTAGCAGCACAATTATTGCAGCAATGCTGGCAGCAGAAAAGAGTTCCACAGTATAATATGACTGGTGCAGTGTGCAGTAATACTGAGTCTTACTGGGTTAGTGAAGATGCAGTGCTAGCCCAGGTGAGCTTTGGGAGGCAGTAGGGTGTTGAGTAATCTGACTGCCTCAGGTAAGAAACTGTTGCGGAGTCTGCTGGTGGTGGCACGGATGCTCCTGTACCTTCTGCCAGATGGCAGTATGGTGAACAGTCCATGAGAGAGGTCATCCGCAATACTGGTGGTTTTGCGGATACAGTGGTTGTTGAAGGAGGTGTTGATGGTGGGCAAAGAGACCCCGGTGATCTTTTCAGCTGTCCGCACAATTCGCTGTGGGGTCTTGCGGTCGGAGGCTGTGCAGTTCCCGTACCACACGGAGAGACAGCTGGTCAGGACGCTCTCTATCGTCCCTCTGTAGAAGGAGGTGTGGATGGGAGGGGGAAGTTTGGCTCTCTTCAGCCTCCACAGGAAGTGGAGGTGTTGCTGGGCCTTCTTTACTAGGCAGGTGGTGTTGAGAGTCCAGGAGAGGTCCTCAGTCATGTGCACAACAAGAATCTTGGAGCTTTTGACTCTCTCCTCAGTTGTTCCATTGATGTGCAGTGGTGAGTGGTCCACTTGGGTTCTCCTGAAGTCGACAATGATCACTTTAGTCTTATCAACATTAAGAGATAGATTGTTGTCTCTACACCATTCTGCGAGCTGGTTCACCTCCTCCCTGTACGCTGACTCTTCATTGTTGCTGATGGGGCCCACAACTGTAGTGTCATCAGCAAACTTGATGATGTGATTCAAATTGAACTTTGCAGCACAGTCATGAGTCAGCAGGGTAAACAGCAGTGGACTGAGCACACAGCCCTGGGGGGTGCCAGTGTTCAGTGTGGTGATGCTGGAGGTGGAGTTGCCAATCCTGACAGACTGGGGTCTCCCAGTCAGGCAGTCCAGGATCCAGTTGCAGAGAGTGGTGTTTAAACCCAGCATGCTCAGCTTTGTTATCAGTTGTTGTGGGATGATGCACATTATGAGCAAATTAAGCAGACATTTTGAAAAATGCATGGAGCTCCTGTTTAATGAAAAGCCACTAACATGGATCTAATCATGGAGAGTGTGTTTGATGTTTTCATGGGAGGAGAGCCAAAGTAGCATAATATTCACTTTAAAAAAATAATGACTGGAAACAGGTGATCATTGTGCTTATTGCCATGGACAGAAACTGAAAGTATGACTAAATTCAGATTGTCTAATAGCATCTGTATGTTCTGAGTGCTATAATCTCAGAAAAGTCACAGTAATGGGGTTTTATTGCCTGCAACATTTCTTAGATGTGGAAAGACACTGAGATATGGCCATCACTCTAAAAGATCCCTCCAGCTTATAAGTGCTACATTTTCCCTCTCAGTGTGAACACTGAACTTTCTTGAACACTGGCACATTCACTTTAAACTGCTCCATTTGTCTAAAACACTGAGCGTGTAACAACTCTCTCTTGTTTCTCATTAATTCTCTCTCTTTTTCACCCATTCTACTTTTTACCTTTTTACTTTCTCTGATTAGTGAGCATGGTTAAGTCATCTAAGGGAGACTGATGAGCTTATCTGATTGAATCAATTTGCAAACTAATGCAGATATTTAGCAAACAAAGTAGCCATATTGAAACACACATACATCATCATTATAGCCAAGCTACACCTCCACTATAGTTGTTTTTGGTACCACAGAAATGTGTAATTTGTCTCTATTTTAACTGCGATACTTTCCAATAAATGTTATGTGTGCCTTTATGCATGTGCCTGAGTGTGAGAGATTTTCAAAGTGGATGAAAAAGGTTGGTCCGCAACATGTACTGTCCTTCAGAGCTTTTTTTTTTTTTTTTTTTCTCATTTGAAGAGTAAAGACCCACAGGTGAAGATAACGCTGAGTGACTACAACACAGTCTTCTCCATCACCCCTACTGGAATCACACGTTATCTCCTGCTGCTCAGACCTGTGGACAGAGAGACACAGACGAACTACACCTTCACGGTATGAACCATCCCACCCAAACACACACACATGCTCACACTGAATCACAGACTTTTAATGAGGATGAAAATCATGTGACATGCAGTGATACTGTGCTCAAGTGATGGCAGTAACAGCTGTTTTTCGCTGTTAGGCTCTGGTTTATTAGGATTTGTTGCAGCTTTGAAAACATCAATATCTCAGCATTTAAGCCACAAATCAGCATGACATCCCATGGTCGATGGAACAGAATGAACAATTTGAGAATAAATCAAATGGTAAAAATGAAAAGTGCTTGTTTTGATGGCTGGCTGCTTAAGCTGCCTCTCTGCTGATCTTTTATGCTGAGCAGGGCTTTACTTTCAAGCTGCTCCACTCTCCATGGTGTTCTCACTCTCCCAGAAATGATTAATCGGCCTTAAATGGCTACTCAGATCAGAGGAGGTGCGACAGGGTTTGGAACTGTCTGTCTGAAAAAGAAGGGTAGTGGCTGTCCTTGTCATTATGAATGTGTTTGTTTGGAAGCCAGTCTCTCACAGACACTTTTAATGTTTGATGGTGGGGGATTGGATCCTAATCAGGCACGTTAATGTCTTTGATGGGCTTAATAATAGGCTGCTTATCAACATGGGACAGGATTCATGTTGGATGCAATTCCATTTATAAAAGAAAGATTTGCGTTTAAACGAAACAGCATGAAATTAGCTGATTGTGGTTCTGAGTGAGACAAACAATTATGCCTAATTATGGTGGCCGGAGATGTTGCGCTCATAATCAACCGCTTTTCCATTTTAATGCTTGTGTTAAATCTACTTAATGCTGGTGTGAAATCTATTTTAGATGAATTTGTTTTTCTCTTTGCTGTTTAGAGTATTTAGAGCCTTTTTCTGTTTGTTGCCTTCATTTTTACTATCCTTCTCTTTCAGCTCAGTCAGCTCAATCAGGGAGATTATTAAAAAGTGTGAAAAGGAACAACTGTAAAACTGCAATCCAATAACAGCATGAGGATATGACTGTGGGTGGTTTAACTATAATATTCAGCTCTTTAGCAATCTCCAAGAACAGCAATGGAAGAGACTGACATAGGCTAAGACACTAGAGGCTAGTTCACACTGCACCGACCAACGGCAACAGACGCGTTTGTCGGGTTTTATCAGATCAGTGAGTTAACCCTGACGGCGTCTGTTGCCATTGGTCTGCATTTGTTTTCGCCAACTGAACATGTTCAATTGGCGTTTGCTGGGTAATGGAATGAGCAGTCTAAGTAGTGTGGTATGATTTTCCAACAAACTCTGATTTAATCTGACCTGGGCATGAACCGTTGCCATGACGATGAGGCAAGCGTCCCTGAAAACTGCATAGAAACAAAATGCTAGGTGCTAGGCAGGCTAAATCATTGTTGTGGGTAAAATTTCAGATTTCTGGAAGAAAGAAGAGGATAAATTATGTATCGATGTGTGGTTTAAATAAAATTGTTTATTTTGGCCCCTGGTGAGGATCGTCTGCTCTTGTGTTTTGGTTTTAATAAGGATCATCTGCTAACTGAAAGCCATTTTCCATATTCTGTTTCATGAAGTAAGAAGCAAAATCGCAACAAATGTTTATAACTTACATTTGCATAAAAATATTGTTCTTAACCTATGACCTAAGAATGGTCATAGCTTACCACATAGCCTACCTTAAGATGTCTTTCTTGGAGCAAAATTTTGAAAGCTCCACACATCCTCTGTCTGCAGTTCTCTGCATAAATTTAAGTAAGTGGCCTGTTTCTCACGTCACAACAACCAAGACTTCACCCACAACCTCTTTCATTTCACTCTTCGTCTTTTAAGGTGAAGAACGACATGTAAAGACTCTAGTAATAAAATTTTGATTGTGGTAAAATGATCATCCATTTTTAAACCAGTCTGACTGTCTGTAAAAAAGTTTGTTGATGTCTGTTGGGGCAGTGTGAACATGACAGTCGTATTTCCCAACATTCTAAATCCAACAGCCAACTATTAAAAGTTGGTGATTGTTGGCGTTGGCTAGCGTCTATCGGTGCAGCGTGAACTAAGATTAAAAGAACACATCCTCTCTTTTTTTTATCAGCTGTGCTGAGAGGATGTAGAGAAGAATATGTCCTTTTTGTAGTGTCTTACCCTTTGCCAGTCCCTTTTCCCTCGCTGCTCTTGCACAGAGAGCTACAGCGGAGTAGTTTAGTATGATAGACCACCCACAGTTCTGAAAGCAGTCACATCCTCATGCTGTCATTCCCTTGTAGTTTTACAGTTGTTTCTTTTCATACTTTTGAATAATGTTCCTGATTGTATTGATTAAATGAGAGTGACTATGACACTCATACTCTAGGAATTCTCAGGGAGGTTTAATTCTGCAAGTTCAAAGCAAAAGTCTAACCTTCAAAGCTTTAGAGCAGGCATATGTCTCAAACACAGCGGTAGTCCATTGTGAAACAAGGCTGCTCCTTTCTTGCTTTCAACCACATTAGTTCTCCAGCTCCACAGTCTCGACCTGGATAAAAGAATCATGTAGTGGGATGAAACCATGATCTCGAGGTTAAACAAAGATGACTTGTTATATTGTGTTCTTAAAGAATGGACAGCATTCACATAGAACCACTGATGGAATCACTCAAAAGATTCAATTTGATTCAATTTATATAGCGCTTTTAACAATAGACACTGTCACAAAGCAGTTTTATATAAATCAGGATGTACAGTGGTGCTTGAAAGTTTGGGAACCCTTTAGAATTTTCCATATATCTGCATAAATATGACCTAAAACTTCATCAGATTTTCTGATGAGAACCCAAATAAACAAATGAGACAAAAAGATTATACTTGGCCTGCTCGTTCTACCAACGAATGGTTAAAGAAGAATAAATTTAATGTTTTGGAATGGCCAAGCCAAAGTCTTGACCTTAAGCCAATAGAAATGTTGTGGAAAAACTTGAAGCAAGCAGTTCATGTGAGGAAACCCACCAACATCCCAGAGTTGAAGCTGTTCTGTACTAACGAATGGGCTAAAATTCCTCCAAGCCGATGTGCAGGACTGATCAACAGTCATCGGAAATGTTTAGTTGCAGTTATTGCTGCACAACGGGGGGTCACACCAGATACTGAAAGCAAAGGTTCACATACTTTTGCCACTCACAGATATGTAATATTGGATCATTTTCCTCAATAAATACGCGAACAAATATAATATTTTTTTCTCATTTGTTTAATTGGGTTCTCTTTAACTACTTTTAGGACAAAATCTGATGATGTTTCAGGTCATATGTAAGCAGATAGGTAGAAAATTCTACAGGGTTCACAAACTTTCATGCATCACTGTAGATGTAAAAAAAAAAAAAAACCTGACAAGCAAGCCAGAGGTGACATTGGCAAGGAAAAACATCATACTCAAAAATACTCTATTTACTTCTGTGCTTGCTGTAAAAGGCAAACAGTTATGTTTATGTTGAAAGAGTATTATGTACAGTATGAGCATATTGCGAATAAGATCAAGATCAGAAGGTACTTCAACCTGGGCACTGGTTTCAGCTATTATTCATAACACTCTCATGCCCTAGGTGCACTCATGCAGGAAAACCAGCTGTTTGTAGGTGCTGTACAAAACATAGGCTGCCTGCTATTTCAGAACTGTCTCCTGTTCTGTGCACAGGCACAATTATGCATGCAAGGCTCTGCCTATCCTCGGTTCAGACAGAAACACTTTTCAGTTTCACATTCGGAGTTGTGAGTCATATTCTTAGAAGTAGCACTGGCACATATAGCCATTATCTCATCTTGGTTGAATCGCTTTTGATTGGGATGCACTGTAATAAGAAACTGGGGTGGAATACTCTGGTCAAATGTACACTTGCTGTGATTTTTTTTTGGCAGTGTCTTTCCAAATACGGCATGCAATCATGTAACAGGCAGCATGTGTTTAGTCCAGTTATTGTGCCATATTTATTATTCCATTTTTTCCCCTTTCAGTTTCATAATTTAACCAGTAAAACATCATGTTTAAAATTACACCCTGCTGGTGTTTGCATTAGTCTTACAGCTCCTCTACATTGAATGCAGATAATCATTGATAGTCTAAAAAGCATGATTGCATATTATATATTCATAAAATATATGTGACATTTGCTTTACAGTACTGTACATATTCATCAGGAATCTGTTCACAGCTTGCAAAGTAGTTACCTTCTGGAACATTCCCTGCTGCTCTTACAGATGGTGGCGTCTGATGGTGTACAGCAGAGCGTGCCTGTAACGGTGAACATCCTGGTTATTGATGCTAACGACAACACGCCCACCTTCTCTCAGGTCTCCTACAACATCGAGGTGTTCACTAACATGCAGGCCGGAGAGACTGTAATACAGGTGAGCAGTGCCTTTAAATACAAACTTTTCATAAAACAGTCTAAAATGTTTCAACTATGCTCTGAAAATGTTGTATTACGTAGAGCATAAAGCGCTGAGTCATTGATTCTGGAAATAAGCCTCCTCTAAACTCAGATTTGCACATTTTTTACCAATCAGAAACTTAATAGCTGGTACACAAATAACTACCTGTCTGATGTTACTGGATGTTTCATCATTCCTATTGTAAATTATTCGGGAGCTGTTCGACTGAAAAGTGAAGTGCTGTTTCAGCCTCTTCCCTGACACATCAGTTAACTTGCGGAGGGGGATGATTGTAAGCCGCATGAGTGAAGTCTCATCAGTTTGATCAAAGACAGAGCTGCCACTCCTGCCTTATTATTTTGCCTTTTGAAGTTCCCCATATACCCACTGGTTATAGCCAGACAAAATTCATACTATTTAACTTAATTAAATACACACGTGTAAGCCTGGACAAGATTTTTTTTATTTGTCACATTTACAGTGAATACTATCCATATTTATATAGGAATGGTAAGACTTGAGAACATGAAACTAATCTTTATAAGCTTTAGAACTAATCCGAATTTGGCATTTTGTGGTCTGATTCAGATTTTACATATATGATCTCTTTATTTGTCCCTGGCTGAATGTGTCAAATTATAGGAAAAGTTTATATACAGTATCAAGCTATATGGCCCCTCAAGGAAGGAAATCGGGGTTAGTGTGTGCGATTTTATTTCACACAGTAATTCACCGAAACAATCATCTTAAGAACGATATTGTTAGTCAGTAATGATATAGTGATATATGTTTGTAAGCACAAATTGGGAATGCCAGCAGGATGTACTCTTCATATATTCCTGTGTCTTTAATTAATCCGTAATGAATCGGCTTTGAGATGTGTTTACAGCTCCCGCTGACTCAACTCTGTGAGTGGAATAAGCCCTCACAGAATTTCCTTTTGAGTTATATCAAATGTGCTCTAAGCAGAAATATTTAAAAGATTGTTTTCTAATTTACATTTAACTTTTTATGTGATAGAGATAAAAACATATTCATATTTTTTTAACACTTAAAAGTCTGTGATGACACTTGTGCCATGAAAGGTGATGTTTTGCATATTGTTTAATAATTTAGGAATTCTTTGGCATAAAGACTTACTTTGATTTCATCCTGTGGAGATCTGTAACAGGAAAGAATTCACAATTGCAAATCTACTTGTAGCTATACAGTTTAACAGTCAGTTTAATATAAACCAGCAAATTATAAACCAGCAAATGTGTGTGGTGTTTGATTTTCAAGGCAGAAATTAGTTGTACCATAAACAGCAGGCCCGCAACTTTCAAACAAGACCTTCTGGCTAATCACATGCTTTGTTATTCAATCCAGTGAATAATTAATGTCTATAATCCATAAAACCATGACTATAATTTACACTTCTCTAAAGCTAGATATTGAGTCTTCATGATATTAATGTAGCTGGCCTTATTCCTAAAACTAAATGTTGTATAGCGTATGTCCACATTTTGAGGCAGATTAGCAAAGCCATGCACATGTAATGAGTTGTAACAGTCTCCTAGAAGGGAAAGTGTTTACATCCTTTGCCATTTGCCTGTGTTGTAGGATAAACATTAAGGTTCTAGAAAACTCTGTTTTAGAACAAATCAAAAACGTAGAAGTAGAGAGCCTCTTCACTTTGATGAAGTGGTGTGTATAGCAACTGAGCATGGATAATTATGTTTTGAATAAAACTTTAGCAGCAGTTTGTTCCCCAGGGAATGACTAAACAGGTAGCACTAGCTTTGTGAGACAGGCTGCAGTGTCAGCCTTGATTTTGTCACATGTCCTCAGTATACTTAAGTTGTAAACAAGCTGAATGCTCTTTTCTTTAGATCTACAGTTAGCATCTGATTCTCAATCAGTCAGCCTTACCAAAGCTTTACTTTAGCGCTGTGTTTCATTTGCTGTGGGAAGGTCCTGATAGTCGTAGGTAGAGTAATCCTACACTGCCCATCAAAAGTTTGAGGACATCTTGATCTTTTTTGAACATTTCCAACTACTGTTTGATTTTCCATGACCCCCAAACGTACCTCAGAAGCTGTGCAAGATATATTTGAAGAAGAAGGAGGAAGTGCTGTCTGTAATGCAATGCCCTGCTGTGTCACATAACCTTAACCCAATTGAGCTTTGACGATGAGTTATATTGAAAGTTCTGCAAGAGGCACAGCAGAGCATGTCCGAGGAAGACCTGGGAAAACTAACTGCTTTTATAACTAAAGTGTGCATTTATATGTATTTCTTATTCAAGATTTATAGGTACATGGGGAGTTTTGTTATAGCGTTTAAACGCTCAGCGGCACATTTACACAGTACACAGTTCATAGCCAGAGTAATTACCCCTTTTATCAGGTAAACCTGCTATATAAGTTCATTTGAAATTACTGACTGTCAACAGGTGACCCAAACTGTCTGTTGCTATGTACAATTTTTCTATCAATGGAAAGTGACCACCATAGGACCACCGATAATTATATGTTATTTGGGTGATGGACTATTCTCAGCATAGATGAGACATGTGGCTTCTAGTGAAGCACTGCATTTATGGGTTTTAAGCACTTTTAAAGGCCCCTTTATTAAATCTCATATGAGTACAGTTAGAGATTAAAGCTATTTTTTTCCATGCATAATTTGTCCTCTCCCCTTCACTGATGTCAATTTCCAACTGCAGCCAATTTCTGGCTGGATATTTTTGGTTGGTGGACTGTTCTACACCCAGCAGTGGCACTGAAGCAATATTGACTTTGACAATCCCAGCATCACTGCTGTGCCAGATATACTCATTCCAATGAAACCCACATTTCAGTGTCACTTTCTATTGATGGACAGTCTAGATGGGGGTAGACAGATTGGGCAACAGATGGGCTATGAAACAAAAAAAAACGTTCACCTCTATTATGGAAGATGTACCTGATCATTTGGATGCAATGTCTTCTTTATGCAATGTCCTCTTAAAACAGATTAAAACAGTTTCTGTCTTTGATTCAAACAAACTAACTGGCATGGCCTTTTAGGAATTTTCAAGGAAGGCAAAACAAAAAAGTCAATATGCCTGCCCACATACTGATGAATACTGATGATTTTCAAGCATTACCACAATGGTAATGAAAAACCTTATGACCTCCCATGTCTTATACAAATAAAATCGTTGTAATCGTATGAACCAGATATGAAATATTCATTGATGGAGAATTTAAAGCACTCTTGTATGTCGCTCTGGATATGGGCGTCTGCTAAATGCTATAAATGTAAATGTAAATGTAAATAGACTGTTGATGTATTTAATACTTATGGAACCAGCCAACAAATTCATCATCATAATTAATGGATATTTGTGTTTCTTTTAATTAGTTAACTGCTTGGGATGCTGATGAGGGTCTGAATGGTTTGGTGACCTACACTATCTTGGCAGGAGATCAGGGACATTTTGTCATCAGTAACCGTACAGGTCGAATCACCATAGCTCCGGGAGTGAACCTGAGTGTGGGCCGCTCCTACGCCCTAACTGTCAGAGCAGCTGATAACGCACCTGAGGCTGAGAGGAGGTCAGACGTTCGATCACTTACTTTTCCCTAGTCTGCTGTTTATTTGAATAGTTAATGCAGTTATTAACTTATTAAACCATATATATATATATAGGGAAGTTATTCAGCAATTCTAATGTCATTTAGTTTTCTTTACAATAAATTATTTTCTGCAATGTATTTTTTTTTAGGAGTTCCATAACTACGGTTTATATCGAGGTTCTACCTCCTAACAACCAGAGTCCTCCACGCTTTCCACTGACAATCTACAACCTAGAGATCAGTGAGGCCATGAGGATAGGAGCCATCCTCCTCAATCTGCAGGTCAGACAACAAGACTTACTGTATACCTTAGAGATGGTGCTGAAGGCAATATTCCTCTCCTTGCTTTCTGTACTAAAAAAAATCCTCAATACCTTTCTTTATTACTTTTTCCTCCTGTTTATTTTCTCCCCAGCAATACCACACTCCCAATGTTGTCATTTGACAGTATTGTCCCTCTTGACCAAGGTGTACAGTATACAACGGATATAAAAAGTCTACACACCCCTGATAAAAACGGCAGGTTTTTTAAATGTAATTTCTCATTGGGAGTGGAAAAAGTTCTGATATGATTGATCTTGGTTTTATTTTTTACAACATATAAAAATTAAGTAAAACACAATCAGAAACATTTTAGGGAAAAATAAGAAAAATAAAAAAGTTACCTGGTTGTATGCCCTTTTATAATTGGGGATGTGGCTGTGTTCAGAATGGACCGTTCAATTTCATGTTCAAAAGTAATTATCATACAGCTGTCATCATTGAAATTATTCTGATTAACCCCACATAAAGACCAGCTGTTTCTGTAGGATTTCCTTCACATCTTCTTGCTTTCATCTGACTGCTGAAGCCATGGTCTGCAAAGAGCTTAGTAAGCATGCATGATATCCCACTTGTTGAAAGGTATCGCTCAGGAGAGAGATATAAAAGAATTTCCAAAACATTAGATATACCATGGAACTGGAATGCAATCATCAACAAATAGAGAAAATGGAGGGAGGCTGCCAAGAGACCTACGACAACATTAAACGAGCGGGAGGAATATCTGACAAGCACTGAGTACTCTCTGCATGTGACAACAATCTCTCATATCATGCCAAACCATGTGGCAAAATGTGTTATGGTCTGACAAGACCAGTTCCAAAAGGTATAATAATGCCATAATTCCGAAAGGTATGTTTGGCACAAAAAAAAACAAAAAAAAAAACGCATCACCAAAAGTACAACTCCAATTCCAAAAAAATTAGGACTCCCCAACTTTTTTGAGACGTGTTGCAGCCATCAAATTTGAAATTACCTTATTTTTTTCTTAAAATGGTAGATTTCCTCAGTTTAAACATTTTATATGTTTTCTATGTTCTCTTGTGAATCAAATATGGGATTTTAGTGCAAAAATTTCAGGTGCCTGCTAGTAAGCTGAAGATGATGAATTTCACCTTTCAACACAACTGTGACCCAAAGCATACATCCAAATCAACAAAGGAATGGCTTAACCAAAAGAAGATCAATGATTTTGAATGATCTAGCCAGAGCCCAGACCTGAATCATACTAAAAATCTGTGGGGTGACCTGAAGCGGGCTGTGCACAGGAGATACCCTTACAAAATAAATAATTTGATGGATGTAGAATGTTTTTGCAAGAAAGAGTGGGAAAATAGTCAAGATGTGCCATGCTGATTGACTCTTACCCAAAAAGACTGAGTGATTGTTTTTTGCTTAATTTCTATATGTTGTAATTTCATCTCGAGGGTGAAAAATTTTTTGATATGATTTATCTTAGTGTCATTCTTTTAATTCACAAAAAACCTGCCATTTTAACAGGGGCATGTAGACTTTTTATATCCATTGTATATGTTTTTACAGTTGAAAAATCAATTACTGAATAAAAGGAGCTGAGAAAAGTACACACTCTTCCACATAGAGCCCCCCCCTGGGAGAATGAAAGGTGTGAGGGCATGTGGATCTTATTAACTTGTATTTGAGGAGAAAGGCAGAGTGGGGGTTGATATTAGCTTGCTTAATGAAATAAAATGGATACCATCCATGTTCCCTGACTCTATTTCTGTGTTTCTGTAGGCGATAGACCGTGAGCTAGATCCAATTACATACCGTATTCTGAGTGGTGATCCACAGCAGATGTTCAACCTTTCTCAAACGTAAGTGTCCAGGTAATACACTATATATCGTTTGAAATTGCGCTGTATTTCCATCATATACTGTATTTTCCATTCTGCTACATCCAGTGCACCCACTTAAAATGCTTGAGTTGCCTTGTGGGGAACATATATTAGTGAATTTAGTTTTACCCTCATTTGTTGAGCCTGTGCCAGACCAAAACATCTGGCAGTATATGTGCTGAACTAAATACTTAGTACATTTTCAAGTGAAATATACAAAAAGGCGGGAAATATAGAACCTGTCTGTAGCTTGTTGTCTAATTATTTAAACAAGTACTTCCGATGGCACTGCTCCTATTAAAAATCTCCACATGTCCTCTTCAAGTGCCAACAATTAGCATTTTTACATAAAGTCTTAACCTGTTTGGTAATGATTGAACTAATGTGGCATGTGTTTTTCTAAGAGGCTTTACAATCCATTTTCAGCAGCTTTGCTAAGAATGTGCCTGTGAAAAACTAGACAGTTCTCCCTAGAGATGACAACAGTGGTTGTAGTGTCTTAGCATGAGAGTCACGTTGTGTGTGTAAAGGCTTGTTTGCAAAATGACTTTGAGTGTTTAGTTGATGCTCTTAGCTATGAATGCCACTTGAGGTTCAACTGTTGTGTCAAAAGTTGAAAAGGCAAAATGCGTTATGACCCTCCTCTTTGTATGGCATAGCAATTATATGGCCTATAGGGGAGTGCTGGGTAGAATAGTGTAAGCTAGGAGTAGACACAAGACCAGAGTAAAGCATATTGGAATTTATTAACGAGCTGTCTGCACTTCAGGGGAAGGCAAAAGATTTGGATAATAAGCAGTTTGAAATGGCTTCCCTTCCTGAAATCAACCCACAAAATGCAGCGGTCAGATGAGCCCAAAATTTTAATTTATGACTGTGCGCACATATAAGAAAATGGCCAAGCATACAATGACATGCACCCATACCCACTATAAAGTATGGCAGTGGATCATTGGGACTGCTTTTTGGCATTGTGACGACATCATAAATTATTCCAAATAAGGATATTTTAGGATATTTTAGTTCATTATGGGAACACAAAACTTTATTGTTTAACAGTAGCCATCTACAGTAAGTACCCAAATCTGAACCCAGTTGAGATCTGATCCATATTGTATGCTCCGACAAAGGAATATAAAAGGTCTTGAAATGTTCTGCATGAAGAAGTGGTCCAAGTGTTTCAGACTTGTTAGACATCACAGGAAGAGAGTCAGCACTGATATTCTCTCCTGGTGAGGCTTCACCAAATATTCATTTCATGGGCGCCAATAATTTTTTAAACTAGTGTTTTGCAGCAGCTTTTTAGGTTTGAAATAAATAAAAAGTAGCATTAAAATACAACTGTAGAGAGTCTCCATGTATTTAATCTCAAGATATCAGTTGATGCATTTTATATATTCATTGGTGCTAATATTGTCAATAATTCTGGAGTTGATTATATGCTTAAGGAAAACACAGAAATAAAAATAGATTTTTTTTTTTTTTTTTAAACCTCAGTAGTCATGTGGGTTGGTCTGACAGGGGAAGGAATTGAAAGTCTTTGGTAACATGGTACCAGTGCTCTTTATCCATGAAGGAGGAATGTTGGACTCCTAAATGCTTTCCTTAGTACTTTACTGTTGCCATGGCTTCCACATTAGCCTAGCTCTGCTCTAACGATCATGGAGAAGTTATGCATGATGCCCTGCTGCTTGTCTCAGCTATAGCTGAATTCTCCTTCTCGCTAGCCTTACAGCCCTCAGGGAGCAAACGCTAGAGGGAAAGAAAGTGGCGAATGTATTCTCACTGGAGTGCTGGAGTAGTGCCAGTAAAGGCTGAAAATGAAGGGCATGGGAGTATCGCTTTGTAGCCTGGGCTGAACTCTGTGTGCAACCTGGGCATGTCAGCTTCACCAACCGTCTCTGCACCTCTGTCTCATTTCATCTTCAGAGCTGGGCCAATCTCTCAGCACTCCTTGCTCTCCTTTATTCACAGCTCAACACTGGAGATGTGCAAGCGGGAAGATGAAAAGAAGGAGAAAGAGAGAGAGTGAGAGAAAAATATAGGAAGAAGGCATATTTTTAAGAAAACTGGATTAAATATTAACCTAAAGAGTTCTGTCAGGTCTTCAGGATATATGAATGTTTAGCTGGATGTAATGGTAGAATGGCACAGCAAAACAACTTTAGTACACCCTTTTACCTTTCATTGTGTCTCTCCTCTTCTCTCCTGAGTTCTCACTGGGCACAAACGTCATTCACATAAGATGCGTTATAAGACATACAGTGGGTATAGAAAAGAATCACCCCCCTTTAAAATAAGCACATTTTGTTGCTTTTCAGCCTGAAATGAAGACAGACACAGTTTTTGTTTTATTCAGCTGTATTTACTCAGTGCAACTTATAACATCCAAGTGAAAGATATAACACCAACATGTCAGAAAAAAATAAAAATTAAAAATTAAAAACCAGAATCACTGAGTTGGAAAAAGGATCACCGCCTTCCTAAAAATGACTTGTAAACTCAATAAGGTGTAGCTAATCACCTTCTCAATGGCACACAAAGCCATTTGACTTTCAGCTGTGATCAGCTGTGGTCATTTTGATTAGCTCAGCATGAAAAGAGCTTTCCTGGCGCATTTTTCAGTCCTTGGTAGTGCAACTGAAGCAAACAATCAACTATGGGTGGCAAGGCACTGTCAAAAGATCTCCGAGATAAAGTTGTGGACAGGCACAAGTCAGGAGATGGCTTTATCAATGTGTAGAAGCACAGTGAAGTCTCTCATTAAGAAGTGGAAGGTATTTGGTACAACACAGACCCTCCCTGGATCAGGACGTCACTCCAAACTGGATGAAAGAGCCAGGAGGAAACTGGTCAGAAAGGCTACCAAGAGGCCTACAGCAACTCTGAAGCAGTTCCAGGAATTTATGACAAAGAGTGGTCATTGTGTGCCTGTGACAACAATATCACAAATTCTCCACAAATGTGGCTTGTATGGGAGGGCTGCAAGAAAAAAGCCACTCCTCAAGAAAGGCCACATGAATGCACCTTGAAGATTCTGAGGCCACATGGAAAAGAAGGTGTTATGGTCAGATGAGACTAATGGTCAGATGAGCTGCAAAGCAACAAAATGTGATTATTTTAAAGGGAGGTGATTCTTTTGTATACCCACTGTAGGTTATATGAGAGAAAGGTTATTAGCTGAATCCACATTTCTAGGATTTTCCTCACTATTTGAGAAAAGTAGATAGATGGGAATAATAAAAAAAAGACATCCTTAAATGTTAAATACATTTGTCTTGGCCAGTTCAGCAAAATTTCAATCACTGTTTTATTTTTTAGTGAGATTTCACAAGCCAGCAAGGACGGCTTTAATCTGTCATATCGAGGTCGTATGAGAAAATCTGTTTCTAGGGGGAATAAACTGGTCCAGCTGAGTGTGCCAAGCATACTGAAACGCACACACACATGCACACACACACATAACAGCACACCAGTTATCTCCACCATCAAATCCTTCACTATATCTGATGTCTCTGACAGCAGTGTTAGCATGATCCAGTCTGTCTTACGGTCCACGTAAATTCTCTCTCTCTCTCTCTCTCTCTCTCTCTCTCTCTCTCAATCTCTTTTTTCTCTCATGCACATACACACATGCATAGACATATAAACGCATATACACATACATAGTTTATATAGCAACATACTCCTACATACTCCTTACGCTCTGTAACCTCCCTGCAGGATTAGCCACTTTGCCTTTTGGTGCATGGTGATGTTTCATGGTTAAAGCTGGTGATGGGTTCCTTCCAGGCTACTGTGAGCACACTTGTGCAAGCTGAACACGTTTAGAGCAGACAGGGCCTCCCCCATCCCTGCTACAGACTGCATTAATATACATGAAGACATTAGAAAGGCTTATGTTACTGCTGTTTTGTATGGAGATGGAGGTGATGGGCTCCAGGGCTCTGGGCCAGCTGTAGCACCCAGGGAGCAGCAGCCTACTTTAACCACCTGCATCTGCCCTTATTAGGCAGTTAACCCATGCTTTATATGAGAGGACTGTTCCACAGTGCAGTGCTGATATTGCTTGGTCAGTAAATTACTCCATAAAGTACTTTTCATGGGCATCTTGGGAGTCATTGATGTGTCCTACTGAGGCTTTCATCAGTGATGGTGTTTAGGGACCCCTGAGATGGCTGTTTTTAATTAAAAACCAAAAGTAGTAATGTATAATGAGACCATTTAGTCTGTGTGACCATTGTGTCTGCGTGTGTGCGGTCAGCTCCAGAATTATTGCCGCTCTTGGCAAAGATAGGTGAAAAATGTCTTATACAGTGCATCTGGAAAGTATTCACAGCGCTTCACTTTTTCCACATTTTATTATGTTACAGCCTTATTCCAAAATGGATTAAATTAATTATTTTCCTCAAAATTCTACAAACAATACCCCATAATGACAATGTGAAAGAAGTTTGTTTGAAATCTTTGCAAATTTATTAAAAAAGAAAAACGAAAAAATTACATGCACATAAGTATTCACAGCCTTTGCTCAATACTTTGTTGAAGCACCTTTGGCACCAATTACAGCCTCAAGTCTTTTTGATTATGATGCTACAAGCTTGGCACACCTATTTTTGGGCAGTTTCTCCCATTCTTCTTTGCAGGACCTCTCAAGCTCCATCAGGTTGGATGGGAAGTGTCGGTGCACAGCCATTTTCAGATCTCTCCAGAGATGCCACTCAAGGACATTCACAAAGTTGTCCCGAAGCCACTCCTTTGTTATCTTGGTTGTGTGCGTAGGGTCGTTGTCTTGTTGGAAGATGAACCTTTGCCCCAGTCTGAGGTCCAGAGTGCTCTGGAGCAGGTTTTCATCAAGGATGTCTCTGTACAATGCTGCATTCATCTTTCCCTCGATCCTGACTAGTCTCCCAGTTCCCAGTTGTCGCTGAAAAACTGTCACCACCATGCTTCACTGTAGGGATGGTATTGGCCGGTTTGGTATGAACGGTGCCTGGTTTCCTCCAGACATGACGCTTGCTATTCAGGCCAAAGAGTTCAATTTTTGTTTCTCATGGTCTGAGAGTCCTTCAGGTGCCTTTTGGCAAACTAGGCGGGCTGTCATGTGCCTTTTACTGAGGAGTGGCTTCCATCTGTCTACCATACAGGCCTGATTGGTGGAGTGCTGCAGAGATAGTTGTTCTTCTGGAAGGTTCTCCTCTCTCCACAGAGAAATGCTGAAGCTCTGTCAGAGTGACCATCGGGTTCTTGGTCACCTCCCCCGGTTCTAAGGCCCTTCTCCCCCGATCACTCAGTTTGGCTGGGTGGCCCGCTCTAGGAAGCGTCCTGGTGGTTCCAAACTTCTTCCATTTATGGATGATGGAGGCCACTGTGCTCATTGGGACCTTCACTGCTGCAGAAATTTTTCCTTCCCCAGATCTGTGCCTCGATAGAATCCTGTCTTGGAGGTATACAGACAATTCCTTGGACTTCATGGCTTGGTTTGTGCTCTGACATGCACTGTTAACTGTGGGACCTTATATAGACAGGTGTGTGCCTTTCCAAATCATGTCCAATCAACTGAATTTACCACAGGTGGACTCCAATCAAGTTGTAGAAACATCTCAAGGATGATCAGTGGAAACAGGATGCACCTGAGCTCAATTGTGAGTGTCATGGCTAATGTTGTGAATACTTATGTACCCGATTTTTTTCATTTTTTATTTTAAATAAATTTGCAAAGATTTCAAACAAACTTATTTCACGTTGTCATTATGGGGTATTGTTTATAGAATTTTGATAAAAATAATGAATTTAATCCATTTTGGAATAAGGCTGTAACATAACAAAATGTGGAAAAAGTGAAGCGCTGTGAATACTTTCCGGATGCACTGTATGTCTTTAGTTAATTAGCTTTACCTCAAACTGAAAATATGAGATAAATCTAACTTTTAATTGAAGTAAACATTATTCTAAGGGAAAAACCTTATATTATTATTATTTTTTTTAAACAAAACCATGTGTGTCACAGGTATTGGCACCCCTGCATTTAGTACTTTTTGGAACCTTTAGTACTTTGTTGCCTATATATCAGGCCTGAGTTTTCTTATATATTGCTTGATGAAATTGGAGAATACAGAGCAAATCTGAGACCACTCTTCAATACAGAATCTCTCTCTAGATTCTCCAGAATCCTCTCTTGTGGACTCTCCTCTTCAACTTACCCACAAGGCTTAATTTGGGTTTAGTTTAGGGGACTGGGATGGCCAGGTCAAAAGCTTGATTCTGTGATCATTGAACCATGACCCAGTTGTAGCTTCTTGGCAGAGTCAGCCAGAATTTCATTTAATGTCTCCTGGTACTGTATATCATGGAGTCCATGATGCCAGTGGGGATTAGGTTCTCTTCTGCATTACCATTCTTTGTATGCCACCTTGAGTGATTGTATCCATAAAGCTCTATTTTTCTCTTGTCTGACCATAAAATTTGATTACAAAGTTCTAGTAGCATCTAGCAAACTCCAGGGCCTTACATTTATGGTTAGATGACATCCTCCAAACAGCTCGCATGGAAGGGGCATCAAATTATAGATTTGGAGACTCTGGTGACCCCGAAGTGCAACATTTTCTGTAAATCTCCAACCTTGAACCTTTGAGAAATTCTTGTCTCTCTGACCATCTTCCTCATGCACTACAGCACAGCTTTTTGTACAGCAGGACAAAAGGAACACACACATGCTGGCTACAGTATCTAATGGTGGTTTAATAACTATCTGAGAAAGGTTAAACATTATCACACACATGACACTATTATTTTGTCGTAATCAGATGATTAGTCTTATTTGTCTCAATTTATGAATTTGTGTTGGCTTGCTTCCTTTAATGCCTTTATTATGAAATGACTGGGCTTCACAGCATTTTTTATTAAATCCATATGCACACTAAAAACTGAATATCCTATAAGTGGATTTTCATGAATACTAAATTTATTTGTGAATGCAAACTCTTAGAAATAAATTTGTTTATATCCAACTTGATAAACGAGGCCCAATGCTGACTGAATATCGAGCTCATAGACAAACAAAATGATGAACAAAGACTCAGCAAAGCAAAGTTTTGACTCTAACAGACCTTATAAAGTCATTTCAGGATTTTGGCTGGAGTGCGGATTTTGCATTATTCATTACACCGGGTGATTGGCACTCTTTGTAATGTTAATTTAAAAATAAATACATTTCCTGCTAGAACATACAGTTTGGTCTGACCAACCAGTTGCCAAAAGACAGACAAAGCTGCTAAAGTAGGCGGAAAGAATTTATGAGTTACGCCTACAAATGCAACATCATAGACGAGTTGTTTCAAGAAAATAACACAACAGCAAAGCAATTAGAAAATCTCAAACAAGCACAATAACAAAGGAAAATAACAGCTGCCTAAGCCATCATTTTGACCAGCAGTCTGTGTTTTATCAGCTTGTCAGAACTAAATGTATTGAGTATTTTAGGACAGTTATTCTATTTAAAAAAGTTTTTCAAGTAACGTTTGATGACAACTGCAATAAGTGTATTAAGTGCAATACGTGTAAGTGTTTATTGTTAATGTGTGCTTCTCACAGGAGTACTAATGCTTCTTGGCAAAAAACTTTCTGTAGAATTTCACTGTGTAGGGTACATGTTGTATCTGAGCTGTGGTGTAACTGTGTGTGCTTTTGTGTCTTTCTGTTCAGTATAGGCCTACTGATCTTAGCAAAGGCATTGGATAGAGAGACCATTGACCAATACCGGCTCATTGTGACGGCCTCCGATGGACATCCTGGAGGGGTAAAGCTCCAGCCATCTTATAATTTAATAAACTTGCTAGAGTGCGATTTCTCACTTCACACATAACCTTAAAAGTCTAGTACTATTTCTTATACTAGTTTTGTTGTTCACTATTTGTGTCACCCGACTTCAACATAGTCTACTTCACAACAGAGTCAACAACAGAGGCTGTCTACCCAACGCCATTTCACTTTAAATTTTTTTTTTGAATGATGTATCTTTTAGTTATGCAATTAGTGAGCTTCTATTTTAAGCAGTGTTTATATCCCCACCAGCTGTAAGACACACATGTAAGACACATTTGCACTCATCCGCCCAGCTTTGTTTTTTTTACACATGCACAAATCCATAAAAAAGGAAAAACATTAATCTATTACCTAACCACTTAATTACTTAAATCAATGTATTTACATTGTATCAGTGTTGTTAGCTTGTCAACATTGTTCTCAGTCAAATCACACTTCACACAAGGTTAAATTCTCTTCCAAGTTGCACCTCTCTTTAACCATATCTGCTGGATGACTTTCATTTGATGCTTTATGCTTAGGCCTGCTCTCAAAAATAACCTCAAAATCATCTCAAGATCTAATACCCCTACATACAGTATCTCATAAAAGTATCTCACCCCTCACATTTTTGTAAATATTTTATTATATCTTTTCATGGGACAACACTGACGAAATGACACTTTGCTACAATGTAAAGTAGTGAGTGTACAGCTTGTATAACAGTGTAAATTTGCTGTCCCCTCAAAATAACTCAAGACACAGCCATTAATGTCTAAACCACTAGCAACAAAAGTGAGTACACCCCTAAGTGAAAATGTCCAAATTGGGCCCAAAGTGTCAATATTTTGTGTGGCCACCATTATTTTCCAGCACTGCCTTAACCCTGTTGGGCATGGAGTTCACCAGAGCTTCACAGGTTGCCACTGGAGTCCTCTTCCACTCCTCCATGACGACATCACAGAGTTGGTGGATGTTAGAGACCTTGCGCTTCCGTTTGAGGATGCCCCACAGATGCTCAATAGGGTTTAGGTCTGGAGACATGTTTGGCCAGTCCATCACCTTTACCCTCAGCTTCTTTAGCAAGGCAATGGTTGTCTTGGAGGTGTATTTGGGGTCATTATCATGTTGGAATACTGCCCTGCGGCCCAGGGAACTGCTTCAGTATGTCACAGTACATGTTGGCATTCATGGTTCCCTCAATGAACTGTAGCTCCCCAGTGCTGGCAGCACTCATGCAGCCCCAGACCATGACACTCCCACCACCATGCTTGACTGTAGGCAAGACACACTTGTCTTTGTACTCCTCACCTGGTCGCCGCCACACACACTTGACACCATCTGAACCAAATAAGTTTATCTTGGTCTCATCAGACCACAGGACATGGTTCCAGTAATCCATGTCCTTAGTCTGCTTGTCTTCAGCAAACTGTTTGTGGGCTTTCTTGTGCATCATGTTTAGAAGAGGCTTCCTTCTGGGATGACAGCCATGCAGACCAATTTGATGCAGTGTGCGGTGTATGGTCTGAGCACTGACAGGCTGACTCCCCACCCCTTCAACCTCTGCAGCAATGCTGCCAGCACTCATACATCTATTCTGCAAAGCCAACCTCTGGATATGATGCTGAGCATGTGCACTCAACTTCTTTGGTCAACCATGGCGAGGCCTGTTCTGAGTGGAACCTGTCCTGTTAAACCGCTGTATGGTCTTGGCCACCGTGCTGCAGCTCAGTTTCAGGGTCTTCTTATAGCCTAGGCCATCTTTATGTAGAGCAACAATTCTTTTTTTCAGATCCTCAGAGAGTTCTTTGCCATGAGGTGCCATGTTGAACTTCTAGTGACCAGTATGAGAGAGTGTGAGAGCGATAACACCAAACTTAATGCACCTGCTCCCCATTCACACCTGAGACCTTGTAACACTAACAAGTCACATGACACCGGGGAGGAAAAATGGCTAATTGGGCCCAATTTGGACATTTTCACTTAGGGGTGTACTCACTTTTGTTGCCAGTGGTTTAGACATTAATGGCTGTGTGTTGAGTTATTTTGAGGGGACAGCAAATTTACACTGTTATACAAGCTGTACACTCACTAATTTACATTGTAACAAAGTATCATTTCGTCAGTGTTGTCCCATGAAAAGATAGAATAAAATATTTACAAAAATGTGAGGGGTGTACTCAGTTTTGTGAGATACTGTACAACTTCATAAACGGCAAAAAAATAAATAATAATTAAAATTTTAAAAAGTGTGAAATGTGAAGTGTTTTTTTTTGCTTACTACGTTTGCGTGAAGCAGATTAGTTTGAGCTCTCAAGCATGATATGTTGAAATTCTTTTTTAAAACAGACATGGCTTTTAATGAAATCAGTGAAATGTAGTACATATATGGAATCACTCATGATCAGTTCCATTGATAAAAACAAAACAGTGTTTATCACATTATGGAAACAAATACTTAATTTGTACGTTATGGGGCTAGACTCCACAATATTACATGAATATTGTATTTTTATAATGTTCATACCTGAAACCCTGGAAACCATACAGAGCAGAAAAATGTGCCACAGCACATGGCCAGTGTACTCATGTCTGCCCATTTTCTCATGCTGTGTTTTTTGAGTGTGCAAAAGTTTGTTAGAAGTCAAACATGAAATGAAAATTTGAGGATCTGTCAGTTCAGCCATTTTATACATTTTGTGCACCTAAGCAAGATCGCTTTCTTTACAGTTATAGAATGAAACTAAGACCAGCAATACACTCGTAGATTGGCTAGCGGTCACCTGTACACTTCATTAAATGTGAATGCACCTTTGCTGCCAAGCTCTGATAACCAAATAAAAATCCTTTCATTTAATCATTCACTTTAATGGGGCAATTTCTCAAACCTGCGTATGCTCTACATTATGTTCTCTCTCTCTCTCTCTCTCTCTCTCTCTCTCTCTCTCTCTCTCTCTCTCTCTCTCTCTCTGCTTCTGTTTCAGTCTTCTCTCTATTATTACAATTGATAACAGCATGATCAGTCAGGATTTTTTCATATCTATATGGTTTATACACACACACACACACACACAAACACAAACACACACACACACACACACACACACACACACACACACACACACACACACACACACACAGTCTCCATGAAATCCAAGTCTGGATAATTTTAACGCTCTTTTTATTCACTTTGCATTTTCAAAGGTGTCCGCCATCCATTATATGTCCCTTAAAAAGAGAGATTAAATGTAAATCCGGGTGCTTAAGTGCACTTAGCTTTAAAAGTGTATTTACTCAGCTTTTATCTGCTCAGTAAGTCAAAGGGAAAGTTGGTGAGACAGAGGCGGTATGTGGATATGTTGAATAAATATGAGCAGCTCATTTATCAGACCTTTTGTGATCGATGTCATGGCACACCTACTGGACTGTAATCAGGCCAATACTTCAACGGGTATTAGTGACATAATTGCCACTGAAAAGGACAAGCGCCAGTCCTGACACATAACAGCCCACTGACAGAGGTATCAAGTTCTGATGATGGGTTGCGCACACACACACACACACACACACACACACACACACACACACACACACACACACACACACACACAAACAAACACACACATACAGGCTCTCACTGTCTATGGTGTACCTTATTTCCTGACTAATCTCTGACACTGTGGACTTTTAATGACTATCCCCTTTTGGAAATGCACACAGAAAAAGGAAAAAAAAAGGGAAAACCTGTTAAATTAGTTAATGGTAGAAAACAAACAAGAATGCTTTTACTTCAGTAACTCAGTACCACATCCAAAAGCTAATGGATTTTTCACTCTATTGGAAAAAACAACATTACAGTGTTAATGGTGCTGACGTTTAAGGAAGAAAAATCAAATAAGAGGCTCTCTCTCATTGTGAAGAGCATGGATGCAGACCAAAAATTCTATGCCTCATCCTCTCACATACACCGATCAGCCATAACATTAAAACCACTGACAGGTGAAGTGAACATTGATTATCTTGTTACAGTGGTGACTGTCAAGGGGAGGGATATATTAAGCAGCAAGTGAACAGTCAGTTCTCAAAGTTGATGTGTTGGAAGCAGGAAAAATGGGCAAGTATAAGGAGCTGAGCAACTTTGACAAGGGCCAAATTATGATGGCTAGACGACTGCGTCAGAGCATCTCCAGAACAGCGGGTTTTGTAGGGTGTTCCCAGTATGCATTGGTTAGTACCTACCAAAAGTGGTGCAAAGAAGGACAACTGGTTAACTGGTGACGGGGTCATGGGCGCCCAAGGCTCAGTGATGCACATGGAGAGCGAAGGCTAGTCTGTCTGGTCAGATCCCACAGAAGAGTTACTGTAGCACAAATTGCCGAAAAAGTTAATGCTGGCTATGATAGAAAGGTGTCAGACTCACACACTGAGCATCACAGCTTGCTGCGGGGGCGGGGGCGGGGGGGGGGGGGGTGCAAGATAATGCGCCCTGCCACACTGCAAAAATAGTTCAGAAATGGTTTGAGGAACATGACAAAGAGTTGTCTTGAGTCAAGAGTTGACTTGGCCTCCAAATTTCCCTGATCTCAATCCGATCGAGCATCTGTGGGATGTGCTGGACAAACAAGTCCAAGCCATGGAGACCCCACCTCACAACTTACAGGACTTAAAGGATCTGCAGCTAATGTCTTCAGAGGTCTTGTGGTGTCCATGCCTCAACAGGTTAGAGCTGTTTTGGTGGCACAAGGGGGACCTACACAATATTAGGCAGGTGGTATTATTGTTATGCCTGATCAGTGTATGTTCCATTTAAATCATGAATTTTGAGTGTTTACGTATTGTGACGAATACCATATGTTCAGTCTGTCCTGAGCATTGTGTTTGGAAATGGAAATATGTGTATTGTAAAGAACATTTAGAGACTTGCACAGTTATCCTTTATCAATAGTAAAGCTTTGATGACCCACATTCATAAAGTTGTAAATATCTTTTTAAAATTAATATTTGAAGGGTACAGTATTTCTAAATTGATACAATAGATCAAGCATGTTTTGTTCCTTGAGATACTGTCAAGCCCACATGCAACAGAACACATTGATTAGTTGGAATAATTGTGTTAGATTAGCCAATTTTGCAATTCTGCAGTTCTATAGAATAAGCTGCTTCATCCATTAGCCAGAATTTAAAAAAATGAAAATACAGTATATAATACAAAATACATTTTGTGTGATTCAGCATTATCCAGGTCTCATTCTTTAGACATAATTAGCATCAATGCAGAGCAGAAGACTGTTTCATGACAGTGAAACTTGCCAGAAAATATTTAGTTCACCTCATGTCAATTAATCTTTGGAATCTTTTCGATTTTTGAAATGAAAATATAGAGCTGTAAGGAATACATTTACTCATACAGTACATGCATATCCCTTCTCTAAAATCTGCGTGATATGTCATACAATATGTGTTAATTAATTATTCTTTCATCTTCTGCAAAGAAGAGTGGGCAAATATTGCAAAGTCTTGATGTGCAAAGTTAGTAGAGACATATCCCAACAGACTAAAATTAATTTGCTGTAATTAAAAAATTAAGGCAAATTAAACCAAGGGGGTGATCCTTTTTCCAACTCAGTGATTCTGTTTTTTTTTTTTTTTTCCTTACGTTGGTGTTATATCTTTCACTTGGATGTTATAAGTTGCACTGAGTAAATACAGCTGGATAAAGCAAAAACTGTGTCTGTCTTCATTTCAGGCCGAAAAGCAACAAAATGTGATCATTTTAAAGGGGACGTGATTCTTTTCTATACCCACTGTATATATATATTACTTTTTTCAGTTTTTTTACGTTCACTCTGAATGTGAGAATTGGAAGATGAGAAATACTCAATATGTGTTATTCATATTTCAAGCATGTAGTTGATTAATATTCAGCTCTGTCTGTAAACATGTTGCTGAAAATACTTTACTACAAATGCATAGTTGTATTTAATTTCTAATAGGTTTTTCAGGGTTAATACCTCAACCATTTAGATTTTTCCTTAGAAAATTGCATGTATATTTATTTGAAAATATGGATCTCTTCACGGTAAACTTTTATCCAGTTATCAAGACACTTCCTACCTTCCTAACCCATACTATCTTTACATGCAGACGTCCACTGCTGCTGTCAGTGTTGTGGTCACAGATGTGAACGACAATGACCCGACCTTTGACCTCGCCTTGCCTAGGAATTTGACTGTACAGGAGGAGAGGGCCAATTTGTATGTGGGTCAAGTTCAGGTGAGCATCTCCATGGCACAGCGCATACACTCATTGCATTATTGGATATTTAGCTTCAGATCAATGCACTAGCTAGGTTTTTTCCATGCATATTTTATCTGAAATATTATCTGAAATCAATTAGAGCTTCTTAAATAATACTACTGGTGCATTTATTATTTCCCAATTAAGCCTTAGTAAATTAGAATCATTATTCACCTTAAAGATTGTCCATGATGACTAGCTCTGTTCCACCCCATCAAGCAGGGAGGACTTTTAATTACTGCTGTAGATTAATCATGCTTTGGTTGGTTAGAGCTATAATCAATAGAAGAGGCATAACGCTATTATTTTTGATGCTGTGTCTTCATTTGTTTTGACAGCAAGCTAATTTCTTCATGCTGTTCTTAAATATAATTTGTTTCATGTCTGTATATTAAAATTGTAACAGGGTCAAAATGATCTATTTTAAGCAGAATGTGGAAATGATGTCAAAGGTAGTTTGAGTATTATTATTATTAGTTTTATGTACGGGTGTATATGTATATATGCATGCATGCATGGATTCAGGTCAGCTGATTGACTTGGCCATTGCAGAACATTCCATTTCTTTGCCATAAAAACATCTTGAGTTGCTTTCAAAGTATGCTTTGGGTCATCATCCATCTGCACTGTGAAGCAGCATTTAATGAGTTTTGAAGCAATTGACTGAATCTGACAGCAGACACTATAGCTCTATACACTTCAGAATTCATCCTGCTGCTTTTGTCAGTAGTCACATCATCAATAAATACAAGGGAACCAGTTCTGCTGGCAGCCATACATGCCCACGCCATAAGATGAGGTGGTATGCTTAAGCTCATGAACAGTTCCTTTCCTTCTCCATATTCTTCTCTTCCCATCATTCTGCTACAAGTCGATCTTAGTGTCATCTGTCCATAGGATGTTGTTCCAGAACTATAAGGGCTTTTATAGATGCTTCTAGGCAAATTCTAATCGGGTCTTCCTGGTTTTAAAGCTTACCAATGGTTTACATATTGTGGTAAACCCTCTGTATTTACTTTGCTTAAGTTCTCTCTTGATTGTTGACTTTGAAACAGATACGGCTACCTCTTGGAGGGTGTTGTTGATCTGGCCAGCTGTTGTCAAGGGGTTTTTCTTCACCAGGGAAAAAAAATCTTCTGTCATTCACTACTGTTCTTATCCATAATCTTCTGGGTATTTTGGTGTTTCTGAGCTCACCTTCTGGTTTTTCAGCCTAATGATGGCTTGCTTCACCGGCAGTAACAGCTGTTTGGACTTCATATTGAGAGTTAACAGCGACACATTTCAAATGCAAATGCCACCTGAAATCAACTCCAAACCTTTTATCTACTTATGTATTTATTTATTTGATTGTGTTGGCATGTCTTCACTAGTGACAATTGACATTCTGGAAAGCTTGCCAATATTATTCTACTGAATGTTTTACAAGCTTGCACCGCTCCTGTCAGTGTGTCTGATTAGGAGATAAAAATAAAATGGATTATTATGTCATCACTGTCAAAGTGGCACTGGACATTTCTTCAGCTTTTCTAGGTTCACAGCATTATAGCTTCTCTGGAAATCACTCCAGTGTCACATATTACTAACTCCTGCTCTCTGTCACACACACTCACTGAAATACGCATCCCTGTGGGTTATAAACTCAGCTGGGTTGCTCTCTATTTGCAGCACATACTATACATGCAGTCTCTCCTTCCCTGTTAGGGTGTATCTGGAATTTGATAGCAGCATGAAAGGTGTGAGATTACAGGCTTTTGTGTATCGTTATGAGAGCATAAGCACTGGGTGTAATAAGCTAGAAATAAAACACAAATTATATTTTAAACGAAATTGGAAGGCTGTTATTATTCAGTAATGGTGGGAGTTCTGGTCTCTAACACACATTACTCTGTAGTACTCTGTATATTCTATATAGTTTCATTTCATATTGAGATCTTTCACAATGTCCATAATGGAAATTTCATTCAAACAATTTGGTGCTTTTAAGCTTAGGACACAATTGTACTACACATTTGTTGCCTGTTTGTTTATCCTTCTCTTCACATATTAATTTACTGAGTTAATTATTGAAGACCGCATCTGCTGGGGGAGCCTGCTGTCACTACACACATTAGCAGGATATTTAAAACCCATTTCCCTTCGGCTGTGAAATGCTTTAATTTATCATGGCTTCTGATGTTCTTTTAATTTCAGTGCTTTTTCATTTTGCTTATTTTAATGGCACTTCCCTCCCTTCCCCCCTCAGGTCTTTTATGCTGTCTATCATAGCATATCTGTTTTCCTATGTCAAATGAAAATCTATCCATCCATCCATCCATCTCAGTCGATGTCTGGCTGTTTACCTGACTATCTCTCAGTGTGTTTCCTTGCCTATCTGCTCATCTGTCTATTCATCCATCCTTGATATTCAGATGCATCACTGGTTTTGCTATGCTCTAATTATAATAGCTCTCTATTGCTCTCTCAGCAGCACTTCTGAACCTGTTAGATCTGTTTGCTTACACAAGGTATACATGCAGATGGCCTGTGACATTCCAACAGTTACAATTTGTAAAATAAATTATACTTTCCTCCCCCAAACAGATGAAATAGTATCATAAACTCTTTGTTTTTCTTCCAGTTGCTTAGACTAAACTAGACTTCAAGCTCATTAAATGTGTGATTTCCCATAGCTTGTTCCCTTCACATGGTGACGTTTTCTACTATATGAAGTTCTGAAAATGACAGGATTTCCTGAACTGTAATATGCTTTTTTTCCAACCTGAAACAAAGCATTTTTAAGTTACCTTCAAAAGTTAAAAGGGAGGCAATGTTAGAAAGTAAATAAAAGCATTTTTCCATCATTTTGTTGAAATTTAGTAGAGATGTCAAAGTATGTTCGTTTGCCAAAAATGATCCACAGGAACATCCCAGACCACCACACATACATAAAGTGTGAGGGAAATAAGTATTCAGACACTTTTGTTTTTGTTATTTATTATATTTCCTGTGCATATATCCACTTCAAATTTACACACACAATGTCTTTTGATTTTTTACTTAAATATGAACAAAAAATAATGTATTTATAAGTATAAACAAATATATGTTTAAACTACAAAACTGATAGGGGATAAAATTTTCAGACACCACAAATTACCAATATAAGTACTTTTCTGCAAAGCCGTTACTGGCAACAACATCTTCCAAACATCTACAGTGAGAAATAATTAGCTTTATGAAGCATTATGGTTAAATTTTGTCAATTTCTTTTGGCAAATGATTTTCCCCAAGGTTACGAGGGTCCCTCTGACGGACTCAAAATGTCAACATCCTTCATAAATTCTCAATGGGATTTAAGTCAGGAGATTGGCAAGGCCATGCAAGACCTTCTTGAATTCATTTGGCTACATGTTTGTTATCTTATTGAAACATCCATCTTCTCCATATATTCAGTTTCTTGTCTGATGAGATTAAATTCTCCGTTAATATATCCTGGTACTTTGCCCCATTCATGTTTCCTTCAATAGCCTGTAATGCCACAGCACCATTTGCAGAGAAGCAGCCCCAAATAATGATGCTCCTACCTCCATACTTCACTGTGGGTTTCGTGCTCTTGGGGTCATGCACGTAACCCTTCTGTCTCTAAACATGACAAGCTGAATTATTGCCAAAAGAGTCTTTTTTTCTGACTAGAGTATATTGATCAAAAGAGTTGTGATTTCTCTAAAAGCTTGTATGAATCTCTGCATCTCTCTGCTTCTTCATAAGCAGAGGAGTTTCCATAGGGTGTAGGATTGGAGATGACTATGATGCAGTATATTGCTTATTTTTCACTTCAGTTGCGGGTCGTCCTGCAACTCTTTTCGAGTGAGTGCTGGCTTCTGTCTTACATTCATCATTAGTCTGAGAGTGCATTGTGAAATCTTGCATGGCATACCTGTCTGGGGATAATTAGTTGTGGTTCTATGATCTTTCCAAAGTGTGATCTCTGTGACTTTAACCATGGCATGGATGTTGGTACCAAATGGGCTGGTTTGAGCATTTTAGAAACTGCTGATCTCCTGGGAATTTCACACACAACAGTTTCTAGAGTTTACACAGAATGGTGCGAAAAACAAAAAAAGTTGAATGAGTGACAGTTCTGTGGGTGGAAATGGCTTGTTGATAAGAGAGGTCAGAGGAAAATGGCCAGATTGGTTCGAGTTGCCAGGAAGGATATAGTAACTCAAATAATCACCCTTTACAACCGCAGTGAGCAGAAAAGCATCTCGGCATGCACAAAACATTGACCTTGATGTGGATGGGCTACAACAGCAGAAGACCACATCAGGTTCCTTTCCTGTCAGCCAACAACAGGATCTGAGTAGCGGGAGGTAGTACTAAATATTTACCACGTTTCATGTCTCTAGGCAGAAGAAGCTGAAGATGAAAAAGAAAGAAAAATCCTAACAATTACAATAGGTTTTCAGCACTTTTTGTGCTTGGACCCCTAAATACATTTTATAAAATATAAAATGACCCCTAAATAAATATTTTTCAACTCAACAACAACAAAAGTTTGAAAGTGTGTCTGTAGATGAGTTTGACCAATCAAAAGTGGCCAAAATACATGTAACAACACAATCTGTTATAAAGCAGACAGCCTTTTATTGAAAAAAGTCAGCAGACAAGACCTGTAGACAAGTCAGGCAGGGGTCAGATCGATCAGATATACAAAGCAATGAACAGAAAACAAAATGAAAAATGATTTTGAGGGCAAAAGCACATGCCAAACAAGGAATATCAAACCAAGAAAACAATGCAAAGACATGCACATAGAAAATGGCAAAAACTCCCAAATATTATATGTGAGTGAGGTGGCATATACAGTATACACTGAACTAAATGAAGATGTAACAGTGAATAATACAGACTGGATATGGGTGTGGATCAGTGATGGCTTCTGGATCAGTGATGGATTCGGAAATGGATTGAGATGTTGCACAACCACAATTACTAGCCAGCAAATTGTTCAACTCGATTTCTACCCTACAGCTGAATAAAAAGACATTAGTTGTGCTCTTCCTTAATCATTCCTTTTTCTCAATCTTATATCCCGTAGGCCTTGATCAGAGCATGTAAACTGGTCTATATGTCTTTTATTTGTACTTCTTCCTTTATCTCTCCAAGACTTTGAAATGTTTTCATTTTTTCCCCGTTCTTCATTCCCTACATAAAACCATTCAAATGTAGTTTTGGTCTGAGTAATTATTTTTTCTTGTTGTGGGAGTTTCACATGGTTCATAATATTAAACCAGATTGCACATTGTTAAATGAATTAATTAGCAGCTCTGCAGTTGGAGCGCCTGACCTTTTTAACTCCAATATTGCAGTATGTGTCATCTTGAAAAACTTATTTCAAGTTCAAGTTTTTTAAAAAAAGAGGAAGCTGTGAATTAATTAAACTGAATTTGCAAAGTCTGTTGCTTTTTGTTTTATAAAAGATGCAACAATTATGTAATTAATCAAGTTATATCATTAATTGAGTTATCCTCATTATCTACTCTACAGCATTGCCTGTTTATTTGCCTTTTCCGGGAATTAGAGAACTCAAGGATGTTGCATATAAGTCTGTGCTTGAGGTGTCTTTATTGGTGTTAAAGGAAACTCACATTTTCTCTCTCTCTCTCTCTCTCTCTCTCTCTCTCTCTCTCTCTCTCTCTCTCTCTCTCTCATTCACCTTTGTTAGGCCACAGATCCAGATGCCGGGCCGAATGGTCAGGTGCACTATCGGCTCCTCACCCACGCATCTCTCTTCAGCATTAACGCTAACGGAAGCATATTCACAGCTGTGCCTCTGGATCGGGAAATTCAGAGTCAATACGATGTGGTGGTGGAGGCTTCTGACGGGGCAGTGGACCCTCGACACACAACCCTCACACTGCTAGTGCGAGTGTCAGACATCAACGATAACAGCCCTGTCTTTTCCCAGCCAATTTATGTTGTCAATGTACCTGAGAACACTCCAGCTAGAACCGTCATCCTGCGCCTTAATGTAAGTCTTTCTCAATTAAAAAACTCTGCACTGGTTATATGAGAGATCACTCATAAACAGGAGTTCATACTCAGGAGTTGATCTTGGTTCCTCTGTTAAGTGATTGTATAGATTTCCCCTTAAAGGATTACGCAAAACCTAGAATATCCAGCTGCTGTCTCTGTTCCAGTTGTCTTCTGTATCCATTCTGTACTCTTTCTATTGAAGAATTATACTGTAACGTGTAGCATATATTTTATATTCTTTAGCTCTCTTACGTAGCCTACTAAACAACTTCCTTTTTGCTTTTTCTGTTCTTATTAATTCTTCGAATGCTTTATAAACTCTCCTCCCTTTCGCCTTGCAGAAGTGTATTGCTTAGACACTGTCTTTCAAAGCCTCAGAGAGGCTGTTCCTGTACTCATCCTTGGCTCTTGGGCTTTTTAGCACCACTCTCAAAGGAAAAGCTTTTAACGCGATAAGCTGCAGAACTCACTGCTCAAGTGTCTGTATCGAGTCTTAATTCACAAATTGGTCTGGGCATATTATTTCCATAGGGGATTCATTTTCAATTTAACAAATATTTGTGATACAGTTGACAGGCTCAGTGGAGAAAACTGGAGTCTGTTTTGCAGAAAAGGCCTCATGGAATTTGTGAAAATATCTCTTCATGTCTACTCTCAAGAGCACTGAAGTAAAAAAGAATGCAATTACCATCATATTACTAAGTTGCATCTTTTTGGTGTTTGTGGATGGAGAAAGATGAACGTGTAGATTGAGAAAAAATGTGAGAGAGATGTGGAGGAACAGAACAGGTGAGTGACAGAGTGAGATGACGGTGGAGATGACAGCGATGGTGACATGTTTTTTATCTTGGTGTAGCTGACAGCTCCAAGCCCCTCCTACACAGGCTAGTCAGAGCATTCTGAGCCCCAGTGACAGACTCTGATCTGGGCCAAATGAAGAGCTCAGCCCTTTATGTGCCACTGCTCACTGGGGCTTTCAGGGGCTTTTATTTATATATTTCAGAAAATCTGAGTGTAGAATGTAATTCCCTGTGCCTCCCACATCAAAGGGAGTATCCTGAAAGGTTCCTACATCCACAGAGAGACATGCCAGTCGCTGAGCTCCTGAACTACTGCTCTCCTGCCAGATTTCTAATCAGGCTTGGGGTTTGAGCCAGGAGAACTCATTTGGGTGTGTGTGTGTGTGTGTGTGTGTGTGTGTGTGTGTGTGTGTGTGTGTGTGTGTGTGTTTGTGTGTGTGTGTGTGTGTGTTCATTCATGACAGTGGTCATAAAAACTGACAAACATTAATATTCCATTAAGTGTCTGGCTTTGTTCAATATTGTTTTTTTCCCTGATCACAATTTTCCATTTTAAAATATTGCAATAAATTATTTAATAGTCCAGACTCCATAACTGTTAAAAAGCCTTAAAAAAAACCCTGGAAAATTAGCATTTCTACCATTTCTGGTTTAAGGAGAGTAGGAGAGGGTGTAATAATATTTCTGCAAGAGTTTCCACCACCTGGATGGTGGATTTTTAAGTGATTCTGCATTAATGTGCAGTAAAAACAAACAAATAAACAAAAAAACACATTTTGATATTATACATTTACAAATCGGTTGTCTAATGTTCAAGTGGCTGACATTTTTACTGTGTTGAGCAGAAGCAGGCAGTAAAAAAAAAAACAGCATTCTAATCGCTTTCTAATATCATCACTAACAATATTTGTAAAGTGTTAAATTAGACACTTTGTTCTAGACTGATTTAATATTTTTGGGTCAAAATCCTCATCCTTTTGTTCTCTTTTAGCTGAAAACCAATAAAGCTGTTTTGACCAGTTTAAGCAAAATGTTTTTGGTGACACTAGTCACTAGTAAATATAATAAACAGCTGTTAAACACATACTTGTCTAGCTAAGTCTAACACACACTTATCGATTTTGTTTCACATTTATTAACTCAAACCATTCTCCATTTACTATGGACAGAAAGCAAGGGATGAGATTGGGGGAAGGGAGCGCAGCTTCTAGCAAGTGTCTCTCAATACCAGAGAGTTGAAAACACTTGTACAGATCATTCTAGAGTCATTGGGGAGAATAAAACTGCTCTTTTGGCCTTTTTTGGGGGGAGATAGTTGTGCTAGTGTTACCTTTTCTGTGCTGGAGTGTGCTAAACCTTCTGCCATTCTGGGGTATTTCCCATATTTTCATCTCTTTTCCCTTCACAATGATGAGTCAGAAGAGAGTGCTGCTGAATGGGTGGCATTTATTCCAGTCGGTTTTACTTCCACAGACAAAATCAAAAGAAAATTATGTGTGCTAGTGGACTGCAAATAATTGAGAGACACCTTCAACTAAAACTACAACCCCTACTGCCAACTACAATACCCATAATGCAGTGTGCCTACATATTAACCTTTTACTCTCTAACACTACCACACACTGATGTCTTTGTGGAGCTCAAATGCAAACTGCATAATGGTTGGCAGGTCTTGTAATATTATATAATCAATGTCACTGGAACAATGTGCTGATCAATGTCACATGTAATATTGTGTAGGGATGATAATATTGTTATATATTGCACAAGCCTAGTGTCTGCTGTCATAAAGACTGCTCTTGTTGACATCAAGGTCATGTAACATCTGAGTCAAGTGGCGTAAGGTCATGCACTTTGCAGGCTGATGGATTTTACATTATGACAGCTGACTTTGTAGCTCAGTCTACTTCTGGCATGTCAGAGTGACATCACGGTAATGACACATGACATGTCAAATATCAAAACTTACTTTAATTTAGAGTCTGAGAATATGTGGATAACTCTGTTGTTACGATGTTGTGATATTGTCATTCGTTTAAGTAAGTTGTAGAGAAAGGCTTACAGTCCCCTCTGAAACTATTGGAACGGCAAGGTCAATTCATTTGTGCTATACACCAGAGACATTTGGGTTTGAGGTCAAAAGATGGATATGAGATGAGAGTTTGGGATTTCAGCTTTTATTTGTTGGTATTTACATCTAGATGTGTTAAACAGCATAAAACATAGATCCTTTTGTATCAGACCACTCAATTTTTAGCTGAGCAAAAATATAGGAACAGATAAGTCTTGAAGTAAATTGAAATAAATAACACTTAATATTTGGTTGCATATCCCTTGCTTGCAGTAACTGCATCAAGCCTGCGACTCACTGACATCATCAAATTGTTGGTTTCTTCTTTTGTGATGCTTTTCCAGGCTTCAGTCTACTCTTCAGGGGTGAAATGCATGCTCAATAGAGTTAAGGTCTTGTGATTGACTTGGACAGTGTAAAACCTTCCACTTTTCCCCCTCAAAGTCCTTTGTTGAGTTGGCAGTGTATTTTGGGTCATTGTCTTGCTGCATGATGAAGTTCCTCCTGATTGATTTGGATGCATTTCTCTGTAAATTGGCAGACAGAATGTTCCTGTAGACTTCTGAATTCATTCTGCTGCTATCATCATGAGTTACATCATCAATAAAGATTAGTGAGCCTGTTCCAGAAGCAGCCATGCAAGCCCAAGCCATGACACTACCTCCACCAGGTTTCAGATATGAGCTTGTATGTTTTGAATCCTGAGCAGATCCTTTCTTTCTCCACACTTTAACCTTTCCTTCACATTGGTAGAGGTTAATCTTGGTTCCAGAACTTTTGTGGCTTATCTCTGTATTTCTTTCACAAATGTCTTATCTACAGCCAAAACAAATGAATTGGTCTTGCCGTGCCAGTAGTTCCGGAGGGGACTGTTTGTGGGTTTCATGTAGCACTATAAACTCAACCCTTAACTACCCTTATATAAAGTCACTGTTGCTGTCTCTAATGGCATTGTCTGTATCTGTAACCAAATTACAAACGTTCTCCCACTACTACTCGTCAGTTTCTGTTTATTATCTTTCTCTTCTCTTAAAACATTCTCTCTCTCTCTCTCTCTCTCTCTCTCTCTCTCTCTCTCTCTCTCTCTCTCCCTCTCTCTCTCTTTCTCTCTGTTCTCCAGGCTACAGATGAAGATCTGATCTCTAATATAACATATAGGATAAGGACAGAGACAGCGCGGCAGCTCTTTGCAGTGGACAAGATCACTGGAGCGCTGTCAATGCTGCAGTCTCTGGACTTTGAGGCTCTTGGTCGAGATGGTGCTAACTACACATTCCAGGTGGAGGCTCTGGATTATGAAGGTGTCCTGCCCCCTGGAATAGCTACAGTTACAGTGAGGATTACGGTAAGACAGCTGGCAGTACTGAATATTGTGCAAACACCCAACCTCCTTCATTGGCTTCATACACATCTATGAAAATATCTTTAAATTCATCACTGGCCATTTTAGCTGTAAGCTACAGAAGCCCTAATTGGCCATGCATTATAAATTTTTTTCTTTGTTGTTTTCTCGTGATATCGACATATAAGTTGTTTTTTTGTGACCACAACTTAATTTTTCTTTGTAGTCGACATAACAACTTGTTGTTTTTATTGTTCTGGAGGCAGCAAAAGCTTAGCGCAATCCCGCAACATCATGGATGAACAGATACATTTTTACTTTGATCAGGGACTCACTCAAGCTGAAATAGCTCTATGACTCTCAGTGATTGACGACTTCCACATTAGTGTCCGACATTTGATAGTAGAGATAAAGTCCATCTCTACAGCTGGCAATTATTAAATTAATGATGCCGATGGCGAAGATGCCGATGTGCATGCACCATTCACAAGGCGTGAGATTTTCTCGTGATAAAATTCCGTCGTGAGAAAACAGAGAAACAGAGAAAATGAGAGATCATGAGAAAACAACTTTTGTTATGTTGTGATCACGAGAAAACAAGAAAGAAAGAAAAAAAATAATGCATGGTCACTTAGGGCTTCTGTAGAAAGAAGTTAGTAATGTTGTTGTCCTATAGTTGCTGTCTCATAACCCTCATATTTCACTCACTAAAACCATGTCCCAAAGACACAGGTTATCTCTTTTCATCCTTAGCAATAAACCATAGCATTTAATGTAAGTGTTATAATGTCTTTTGTTTCAGCTTGTCACTTTCAGCACAAAATTACCTGAACATAATTCCTGTAACGTACTTAAATGTGATCTTTTGAAATGATTGTATATTGGATATTAGTCTATAGCAATCAGCAAAGGCAATGTTTTGTGTTACTGGTGGGCTTCCAGCATTTTATTCATCTTTGATTCATCTTCAGTTACCACTTTATCCTGGTCAGGATCACGAGTTCCATCAATACCAACAAATATGTTCTCAGAATTTAATTAGCTGGAGAAGTTACAGCTATAGCTATAGACAGTGGAGAGGTATCTCACGGTCAGTTAAAGAGACCTGTGTTATGTTGGATCTTTGCCAGTATGAATCTGTTTTCTCCTTGGCTGACGGTGATGTGTGTGACAGTTATGTCTTAGTGCAGGTTACAGTGGTGGTGCAGCTATTTCAGTCTTGAATTACTCATTAGCTTTTGGACTGCAATTATCCACATATTTGAGGGAGGAAAGTCTCCAGTGTTTCAGAAGATTAGCCATAGGATTAAAACGGACTGATTAGCCTGTGTGTGCGTGTGTGTGTGTGTGTGTGTGTGTGTGTGTGTGTGTGTGTGTGTGTGTGTGTGTGTGTGTGTGTGTTACTGAGGGAAGTAATTCACAGGTTGTCTTATATCCTAGACATCTGACATTGATGGATCCTGCCTATAGTGCTAAGACTAGATTTTTTAAATATGCAAGAATATTATGTAATTAAATTTGTGCCAAAAGTATTGAATGTAACTTTTCAAGAAACAAACAAAAATATACAATGAAAAAGAAGAAAAACACACTGAAACTTTGGATCGACAGCTCCCTGATGAGGAAGTGGAAACTTCAGTGGTGCGAATTTTGGAGAGAGTTCTGTATGTGGTTCTCTGTATAGTTATAGTGTTTGTACTATACAGTGGAAATTGTTTATTTACTTAGTCAGTATATTAGTTCGTTATTAATATTTGAGGTTTGGGTAGTCTCATACGACTGTTTTTTCAAAATGAACTCTCAAGAGCTCTCATCATCGTCATCATCATTCTCGTCCTCAGCTGGACACTATTCAAATCTCACTAGCCAATGAGAGTAAATCACAGTTAAGCCTCGCCCACATGAGAGGTTTTTGTCATAATGGCGAACGTAAACTAAGCGTAAATGGAAACTCTGGCAGCGCATACATAAACCATGATTAGCAAAAACAAAGTTTAGAAAGCTGTTAACAAAGAATGCTGTTTATTTGAAGACCATGTGAAATTTTTGCCACTGAGTTCACTGTTTTCAGTATCAGAGTGTTTTTCTTCTTTCTCATTGTATTGTTCGTTTCTTGAAAAGTTACATTCAATGCTTTTGGTACAAATTTAATTCTATAGAATATGCACTTCCATTATACTAATCCATTATATCTTCACTGAAAACTACTATAAAGATTAAGCAGTGAACTCATTAGATATTTCCGCTGTATCACTTTATCGTCTTATTAAATCTGACACTTTATTATAGACGTGGGTTAGAAGCTAGTCAAATGAATTCACAAGGAAACTTTCACGTCTCAGTCTAACCTTCTGCGCTTTTGTGTTCTTTGTACTTCTCTCCTCATGTGGATTTTAGGTTTGTTGTTCTTCCTTTAAAGCCTTGTGGTGATGGATCGCATTGGCTGTTTTCTTGTGGCACAGAATTACATTCTGGATGTTCCCCGTGTTCCTCTGGTTTTTGGTGTGGCAAACAACTAAGAAGTCTTTGTTCTGATAAAAATAAGAGCATGAATCCTATGCTGTCTGACACTTTCCTTCAGAAATGACTCACATCGCAAGACATTGGGGAAACATCTTGTATCAGAATTTGTTATTAAAGGAAGCCAATTAAATTCACCCTTACCAAAGTGTGCCAAGTGTTAGATTTACTGCAGGAGAGGTGGGCTAGGAAAAAATTAGATTGAATCCTCAGTTGAAGTATTTCAGTAATATATGGGGTGAGTCATATGATATTTGGGACTCCTCTAAAGTTGTTTTTTTTTTTTTTTTTTTTTGCTGGAGGGAGAAAAACTTTATTCCATCATCCTTTCTCTTTTTCATATGATTTCTCTTTTTATCAGATTTTTCCTCGGAACCATCTGAAATATCTATCGTATATTCCGCACTGAGATAATATATATGTACATAATCCGGTTTCATGTACGTAGTATAATCCATGTATGTAATCCTTTCATTGCGTGTTTAGTATTAATTAGCACCTGCTAATTAGACCTCTGACTAGCGTATTAACTCACCATCCTAAAAACACACTGGCTATGTACACATTCCAGTCTCTTTGCGTATAGTGTCAGTATTCATAGTGAGGGATTGATGTGCCTTGCCCAGGTGCAGGAGAGATGATAAAGAGCTGCTCTTGTGTATGTGTATCCCTCTGATAAATCTGCAGGGAGTCTTCATAGTAGTAGCTTTCACAGTGTTAAAACCTAATTTAATGGGGCTGCGCTACCATTAGACAAATTCTGCACTCACTAGGGGAGTGTAAGGGATAAAACTAAGAGCAGAATAAAATCACTATCTTTGGGGAGAAGAAAAAAAGTAACATGCTATTTGGATATTCTGACTCTGCAAGCAGTCAACAAATCATCATGGGCTTATCAGCTGATTATCAACATGTCAACAACTTGCAGTTGAGGTTTTTGTTTGTTTTGGTTTAACTTTTCTTGTATAGACCAGTTTATTTCTATAAAATAAGGTAAGACAACATAAAAATAAGATAAGACGAGATAAGAAAAACACATTAATCCTTCATGGGGACATTATAGTGTTGCATTGACTGAAAGGTAGCAACATGATATTTATGTTCAGGATATGAATTTATACCATGGTATGTCTGAATATTCGATTCTGATTGGCTGGAAGGTGTGCATTCAAACCGTTGAATACACAGTGAATTTAATCACCGTTCTAAATTAATGCGCTGCCTATAAACAGTTATAAACATAGTAACATACAGTTACAGTTGCATACAATAGTTAAACTCACAGCTTCATTATTAGTAGATCTCTCTCTCTCTCTCTCTCTCTCTCTCTCTCTTTATTATGTTTCATTCAAATAAATGTAATCTTATCACACTACTTTATCTCTGTGTATGATTACATATAATAATATATAATATAATATTATATTATATTAATGTAATATAACTAACTGTTATTTTTTAATTTTTCTTAGTCAAATTTTGCACTGCAAACATCATTGACGGCTTTAACTTGTCAATGCTCGCAAGTGGCCATAGTATAAATGAGATAATGCATGGCTTGGTGCACATTACACGATTTTAATGCACTCCGTGATTCTTACCTCCATGTTGTGCATTAAAATCGTGTAATGCAAACCTAGCCATGGATTATCCCTCACGTGGAATACAAAATTAAATACAGTATATTAGAGGATTGCAAAAATACACAACCTGTCTCACAGAAAAATTGCATGCATCTTATCTGCAACTGCAATACATTAAATATAAACTTTCTAGCACAGACATATGTTGCAGAGCAACATGTCAAACTTTCCCTCTAATGCTCTGTATGCCACATTCTACACAAACATATTTAACCAAGCAAACTTCTACCACTAAGCTATCTCAATAACAATCACAATCAGGCTTGCAAGTCACATGTAACAGGGTATGGTAACGCAGGTATTTTCAAAATGCAAAATGTCCCTATATTATCAGTAGCCTAAAGAATTTACAGGCTAAAATTGCATTTTGAAAATACCCATGTTACCGTACCGTGTTATCACATGACTTGCAAGCCTGATTGTGTTTGCAGAGATGAGGAGCAGTTTCATGAGCCGGGTCATGTCGTGAAAAGCACAAACTTTGTGCATGAAGTAGGCAATGCTCAATATGTTAAAAAAGGTCAAATTATTTATTACATACTCTGTTTCAAATAGCATAGAATATTATTTGAGTGAAAGTTTGATATGTTGTTGTTATGCAATGGTGCAAGTGCTGTTTTTTTTCTTTCTGAGACTGTCTTGAAATATAACACATCCCAGCAGCATGACATATATTGAAAGACTTTCACTAGATAATCCATCACACTATCCTATATTATCTCTAGTGCTACTGCAATTTTAAATCATGTTCATGTGGACTCTATTCATAAAATTTATTCATGCTGTTGAGAATTATTTGATAGGCTGCTTCATGACAGTGTACATTTTGCTTAATAACTGTTTGTAGAGTGCAAATAGAGTGTTTTTTTTTTTTTTTATTAAGTGTTGATTTATTTATTTTTTCCATGTTAAAAAGATCACCCACATAGAAACAACTGTTTTCCCTCCTCAGGCCTGCCTAAATGATACAGAATCTGCTCTCCCTTTCCACATTATTGTTCACTGTGGATTAGTGGTCTTTAAGTTAGGCGAATCTAAGTTTCATTCAGGTGCTTGAAAGAAAGATAGCACTGTCCTTCAAGTAATTACCTCTCCATTCATCATCATGTATCACTTAGGATGGAAAATACTCTTACATAGATTTTCTTCCTATTATAGATTACTATATTTCTCCACCAGTGGATTTAACAGTAGACTTTGTGTTGTAAGATGATTGTCTGAACTGTGTGTGTGTGTGTGTGTGTGTTTTTCAGGATGTGAATGACTATACTCCAGTCTTCGTTCGGCCTCTTTATAAAGGCATGGTGGCTCCTAACGCTGAGAAGGGAACGTTAATCACAACAGTGCTCGCAACTGATCAAGACCCTCCCGTAAGTAACCACATGTATGAGTGACAGAGGTTTCAGAACTACACAAAATAGGGTGCGACAGAAAAGCGTTCACACTGACATCCAGAGATCACAAGTTCGAATCCCGACAATGCCACATCCATCCGGTGCCCGGAGTCCAAGAGAGCAAAATTTGCCTTGTTCCATGGGTAGGAGAGATGACATCACTCTCTCTCAACTATCAGTCACATGATAGCCAATCATGCGCATCTGTGAGCCGAGGTAGGAAAAAGAGGATTGATAGCGCTTTCTTCCAAGCGTGTTACACTGCCCTGTGATGCAGCATGAGCAGCAGTTTGAAAAGATGCGGTTGGCTGGATTCACGTGTCTCAGAGGAAGCATGTGATAGTGTTCACCTCCCCAGTTGGTAGCTGTTGTATGATAGTGGAGATCTGGCTGTTGGGTGGGAATTGGCCAGGACCAAATTAGGGAGAAAATGGGAGGGGGAAAAAAAGGAATTACTCAAAATCATTACACAAGTAAACGTTCAAGTACTCCTCTATAAAAAAAAAAATACCCAGGTAAATATTGTATTACAGCATCTAATTCATTACTTAACTTACTTACTGAGTTTACTGAGTTAAAATACAACTCTTAAGTGTATTTGATTATATATTTGATTTGATCTTGATGTATTATCGCATCACAGTTTACACAGTGATAAAAAGTATAAAAGCTTGAGTTGCAGAGTCCCAACAACAAAGTAGTCAATTATATTAAGAATAAAATGTAAAGGAAAAATAAAATGTAAAAATCTATGTTGTGTACATAATATAAAATAATTTTTTATACACTTTATAATATAAAATAAAGTTAACAGTAGCACTGTATATTGAACTTTAAATATATGAATACAATAATTATGGTATATATCAGTGAGTAATGTATAAGGATAATATAATAGTATGGCTGGTGCCCCATCACATGGTCAAATTTTGACATTTGGCACTTAACTGGTTCCTTACCAGGCAGAAACCATGGCAAAAATAAACCTAAATACAGACATTTCCACATAGTTTTAGTTAAATATATTTGTTTTATTACTGAAATATATTACTAGCAGGTCAAAAAAATCATTTTTTTTTAAACTTCATTTGCTGTTTCACAAAATTCAGCTCTAATTACTATTACTAATTACTAATACTACAATTAGTATTATATAGACAATATACAGTGAGGGGAAAAAAGTATTTGATCCCCTGCTGATTTTGTACGTTTGCCCACTGACAAAGAAATGATCAGTCTATAATTTTAATGGTAGGTGTATTTTAACAGTGAGAGACAGAATAACAACAAAAAAAAATCCAGAAAAACGCATTTCAAAAAAGTTATAAATTGATTTGCATTTTAATGAGTGAAATAAGTATTTGATCCCCTATCAATCAGCAAGATTTCTGGCTCCCAGGTGTCTTTTACACAGGTAACAAGCTGAGATTAGGAGCACTCTCTTAAAGGGAGCACTCCTAATCTCAGTTTGTTACCTGTATAAAAGACATCTGTCCACAGAAGCAATCAATCAATCAGATTCCAAACTCTCCACCATGGCCAAGACCAAAGAGCTGTCCAAGGATGTCAGGGACAAGATTGTAGACCTGCACAAGGCTGGAATGGGCTACAAGACCATCGCCAAGCAGCTTGGTGAGAAGGTGACAACAGTTGGTGCGATTATTCACAAATGGAAGAAACACAAAATAACTGTCAGTCTCCCTCGGCCTGGGGCTCCATGCAAGATCTCACCTCGTGGAGTTTCAATGATCATGAGAACGGTGAGGAATCAGCCCAGAACTACACGGGAGGATCTTGTTAATGATCTCAAGGCAGCTGGGACCATAGTCACCAAGAAAACAATTGGTAACACACTACGCTGTGAAGGACTAAAATCCTGCGGTGCCCGCAAGGTCCCCCTGCTCAAGAAAGCACATGTACAGGCCCGTCTGAAGTTTGCCAACGAACATCTGAATGATTCAGAGGAGAACTGGGTGAAAGTGTTGTGGTCAGATGAGACCAAAATCGAGCTCTTTGGCATGAACTCAACTCGCCGTGTTTGGAGGAGGAGGAATGCTGCCTATGACCCCAAGAACACCATCCCCACCGTCAAACATGGAGGTGGGAACATTATGCTTTGGGGGTGTTTTTCTGCAAAGGGGACAGGACAACTGCATCGCATCAAAGGGACGATGGACGGGGCCATGTACCGTCAAATCTTGGGTGATAACCTCCTTCCCTCAGCCAGGGCATTGAAAATGGGTCGTGGATGGGTATTCCAGCATGACAATGACCCAAAACACACAGCCAAGGCAACAAAGGAGTGGCTCAAGAAGAAGCACATTAAGGTCCTGGAGTGGCCTAGCCAGTCTCCAGACCTTAAACCCATAGAAAATCTGTGGAGGGAGCTGAAGGTTCGAGTTGCCAAAGTCAGCCTCAAGACCTTAATGACTTGGAGAGGATCTGCAAAGAGGAGTGGGACAAAATCCCTCCTGAGATGTGTGCAAACCTGGTGGCCAACTACAAGAAACGTCTGACCTCTGTGATAGCCAACAAGGGTTTTGCCACCAAGTACCAAGTCAAAGGGGTCAAATACTTATTTCACTCATTAAAATGCAAATCAATTTATAACTTTTTTGAAATGCATTTTTCTGGATTTTCTTGTTGTTCTTCTGTCTCTCACTGTTAAAATACACCTACCATTAAAATTATAGACTGATCATTTCTTTGTCAGTGGGCAAATATACAAAATCAGCAGGGGATCAAATAATTTTTTCCCTCACTGTAATATTAATTTGTACATTACCCTACATTAAGATAATGTGCAATTAATCTGATTAGTGCAGTGTGCACTTATTCAACAAAAAGATACACCAAAATTCAAAAAGTAGAAAGACGTTTATGCCTCCAATCACATTTTGATTTTGGTTACACTGCAGCCAAGGAATTTAGGAAAATATTATCTACAGCAAGCTACTGTAACAATATATTTCCTCTCATAATACAAACTTTTTATGCTATAGATCGCTCAAATCAGTGTTGTATCACAGCAGCAAAAAACTTTCAATTAAATGTCAAAATACTTAATATATTTCATACTTCTGCATAGTCACAGTTTGAACAAAAGATGTTCTTAATGTTGTTTTTTTATATTAGCATACCTGTTTTGTTTTGTTTTGTTTACTAAAGCTGTTGGTTCACATTATTAATGACAGTCTGTTTTTAAAAATTGTTCTTCCCACGTCGAACACATTGCAGTCTACACAACCATCTGTGTTCAGCCCTAAGTTTTTAATACTTATTGTAAGTTAGCAAAAACTATACTGAACTTCCTGTTGTATTGTAGATAGTTTTTTTTTTTGCTAAGTTAACATTGTTGGAACAGTGTGCCTACAAGCAAGAGAAAGCTGACTGCAGAAAAAACTGATTAAAGCAAAACACTGACATGTCACCTTATCTGTTTCATATCTATACTCTCAAACTGAACAAACCAGATTTGTATCACACTACCATGTCCAGGGATGTAATACCCTACATTATTAACTACTGATCATATCTGTGAAACATGATTTAACACTTTTTTTTTCTGAGTATGAATTAATTTCCTAAACAACTAAAAGCATACAGACATGTTTGGTTTCTGAGCTTTCCATCATTATGTGCTCTTGTACAGTGTTATGTAATTTCACAACACAGACTCATAAAGCATCACTTAATGACTATAAAGAATTAGCATGACCCATTAGTGGACAACTAATTTACATCTACATCACTCTAATTCTTTAATCTGATTAGGCAGGCGGGTCCTTAATGTGGTGTTATGAAGGGTGTGAGAGGGAAGTGAGATGAACACACTGCTGTCACAGCCAAACTGCCCACCTGAGTGACCATGCTGATGTCACACGGCATTCATTAGATTCCAGGGGTTTCAGTACCATGACGTAGAATGGGCGTATCTGGATGTGTGGCGAAGACACCCCCTTACAAAAAAAAAAAAAGACAGGTCACTGAATATATGCAGAATACTTTGTTTTCTGTGTGGGCGTTTCATGTATGGTGAAGGACAAAGCAGTCATACCGGTACCAATTTTTTTTCGATGTTTGAAAAAAAAAAATCCTGTAAATCCTGAATCAACTGGTTCTTCAAACTGTCAACTTTGCTCTTTCTCTGTAAATAAAGTTGAGTATGAAATTGTGGATAATTATAAGTTTGTTTTTATAATGGGACAACAGCAGTGGCAACAATACTGAGGTTAAAAAGAACTAAGGTTTCACTGCAGGTTTTTAGTCTCGCATGATAGGACGCATGATGTCCACATTGATGTAAAGTCAGTAAGACTTTGAGCTTATTTAAGTGAAACAAGCATTTCATATCGGAATAGTATTTTTCAAACATGAAACCCCTGCAATCATGGACAGGTATCTGAAGTTATAGCAGTATGAATGTAAATTTCATATTTTTTGGCACAAAACCCCTGCGATCACGGACAGTTATAGCAGAATTAACATAAAACCCCTGCGATCACGGACAGACAACTATCTGCAGCGAATGGCTTTTCTTCCCAAACTGCGCATGATCGTTAACCTATGCAGATTCTCAAAATAGGCCATGCCTACCTGATGACGCAATATCTGTTATGCTGTCTTGAAACATGTTAGCGCTCAAGCTTAGCTAATCGGTGTGCTGATCTCATGATGGATGTGAGCGAGTGCTTTTCAGCTCATCTCATCCTTCTCATGTCCTACAAAATGGTGGAATGAAATTATAGATCCTGACGATATGTTTAGACATCTACTGGTCTCAGTGTTCAAGTGATGAAGGAGTCGGAAAGACCTATGAAGACAGAAGTGTAAGGGTGCAGCTAAATGATGATTTATTCACCACTCTCAAATGTTAGAACTGCATGGTGCACCAACCAATATTCCCTCTCGTCTATTTTCTTACTGAGCAAATCCTAATTCTATTGGGCAGACCCTTCTACTATTAAGCAGATATACCCCATGAGCCACGCTGATTGCAGCTGCTCTGGCTGAGAGAGCTCCTATGGCTCCTTATGGCTGTGTCATAAGGTAGGAGGCTGAGACAGATGCAGTTGAGAATATATTTTAATGAAGTAGCAGAGAGATGAATCCAAAAACGTACTGTAAGGCAAGACCCAGGTCAAAACACAGAGTAGGTCAGGCGAGGCACAAACAGACTAACCAGGGCTCAGGCAAAACACGAATGTCAAGAAGCTAAGTCAACAAACCAGAACAGCGAACACAGAAATTCAAGATGTGGTAAAGTCAGCTGAATACTCAAACTGAGAAATTACTTTGCAGTGATAGTGTCTGTGTGAAAGTCCAATAGGTAATGATTAGTGACGGGCGTGCATGGTTTAGAAGTGAGGTGACTGAATGTGCTAAGGGACGTGTGTCTTTGGATATGTAGTCCGTAGCGGACATGTTAGTAGGCCACATTGTGTTCTGGGAAACTGAGTTTGCTGACTGTGATGTCGTGACAGCTTGGTTAGCATTTGCAGGCTAGCCTGGGAAAACAACCTTCCATAGCACGGCTATGCTAACATGATTAGCTAATGTTTTTAATTCAAAAATCAATTAAAATGATTTTGGGGTAGTCAGATTCTTTGAAATGCTAGCTACAGGCATACGTGCTACCTCTTAAAATCTTAACCTGCTGAGGTCTGTGATGTTACTCATGACATGAAATATCATAAATATTGCTTATTTTACAATAATTTACTCTTTAGAGATTTACTCCAAATTGTGGTTGGGAGCTGAGATTGCTAATCCACCTGCAGCTTCAAGCAATGAGAATAAAATATATTTGTGTGTGTGTGTGTGAGATTTTTTCATAATGGTTTTGGATTTTTATATATTTTATTTATTTGGAATTTTATCTGTTTGCTGTTTGATTTTAAAGATGGACGTTGTACAATAAATAGTAGGATTTGTCACATTTAAATATTTTTTTATTGGTCTAACTTTTTTTTTTCATAATCACATTACCCACTTAAACCAGCAACAGCCCTACAGCTCTATTTGTGCTGAGTGTTTTTTTATGTGTTTTTTTGTGCCTGTGTATCAAAATGTTTGCTCGTGTTATTTGTGCATTTAAGAGCGCTGCACTGATTACAAGCTGTATTTGCTGCCATTGGTCAGTATCTAACCAGGGTCGTTAGCTGGACTGTTTATCATCCGGGGCCCAGATTCTTCTCCATTGAAAAACTTTTAAAATGTACTTCTAAATAGACTGTTTCCATACATTTTTCTTGCATGTGAGAACTAGTTGCTTAAAAAAATGTGAAAATTGGACAAAATGTTGGATTTATCATAAAACTTGCCTTGGGTGTTCACTGTTTGCGGCACTACCAGATAAAATATAAAACGTTTTGGCTATCTAACATGAGACTAGGCTAGTTTGGTGTCGCTAGCCAAGGGGAGGCACAGCTAAGCTATCATTGTATGGGTTTAGTTGCTACAGAGCCATACAGAGTAAGTTAGCTGTCCTTATGCTCTGCTCATATCATGTTCACGTAACATGTTCACGTAACTTATATAGACATTTACACACCTTGTTTTCCTGCTCAGCATGAGAGGATGTTAGTGTTTCAGTTTCAACCCCTTTACTGGTAAATAATCAGCGTGTATCCATTTTCCCCTCACACTAACTGACTGTGTGAGCTAGCGTTTGGAAGAATTGAGACCTATCAGCCAATAAGACATGAGTATTTCCAGGTATTTTCCTGTAAACCCTGTCTAAAGAAAAAATCTTAGGCTCTGCAGCCCCAAATACCCTGGCCAGGTTATGCCCCTGCTACTTGCGCTTCCACATTCATAAACCAGAAGTGTGAAAATGGTCCATTAATTCTCAGATTCAGACTCGGATATGGAGTCAGGGTTAGCCCAGAACATAACGATGATTTAATTGGTGACCAGCTGTAAAGTATGTGTCTATATTTACACCAGTGATCTATATTCTTTGATTCTTTGTTGTGCTGAACTTGAATAAGTGACCTTTGCGGCAGGGAGAGAGGATGAGCTAATTGCAGGAGGTTATAGGGGAACAATATTGAAAGTCACACTAATAAAAGCTCTGCCCTTTGTGTTGTCTTTGAAACCCATATGCTCCACTAAGTGCCGTGATCTCTCTCTCTCTTCTTTTTTTTTTTTTTTGTTGTAAAACAATTATGAATAATTTCTATTATGAACTAAATTATGAATAGCCCTTTTCTTCACCATAATACCACCCAGAATAGTGCAAGATCCAGTAGTAAATCACAGAGTCCCCGAATACTAGAAAAGCCGCAAGCAGAATCTTGGGACTAGAATGTGTTCTGTGCCATCTGAATCTTGGCAAAAAGCTCTAGGCAAAGTGTTAGAAGTAGCAAGTGGAGTGTAATGCCTACGATTACACAGCGGGTCTCCTGCTTTGATTTGGAAAAATTGCTGTATTTAATTTGGTGAAATTGTTGCTCTGTTGATGACCTTGGATTGCTTTCTTTAGTAATAAATGTGCAATGGAGCCTTGTATTATGTTAAACGTTGTTGGCATTGCTTAAGCACTGAACTCATAATGTGGAAATGGATCAAAAATACAAGATTGCCTACTAAGAGATGCATTCACTCTTTCCCAAATCCTCATTTTTGTTGGCCATTTGTGTGACTTGTGTGTGTGTGTGTGTGTGTGTGTGTGTGTGTGTGTGTGTGTGTGTGTGTGTGTGTGTGGTGAAAGTCTCCTTAATTACAGTCATTAAACTGTGTGATGCTGCCATTCCAGCACCTGCTGTTTCCTCAAGTGCAGATGAAACGGCGAGTTAGCCACCGTTGATGTGAGAGATCTCATTATCAGCAGTTTCGTGTCTGCCCCAAACTGTACAGAGGCCGGAGAAGGTTACAGGATTTCACTACTATCTAACAGCACAGTAATGACCAGTCATTTGGTCATCCATTACTCTCCCCAAAGCAAGCTGTTAGGGGCACAGCCGTGACCAGTCAAGTGAGGTCAAATTCGACCCTCCCATCCTGGCCAGCTACAGTACACGCCCTCTCTTTTCCTTGCTGCTGCTCTCCAAATATGTTTAGTTTTGACTTTCTTTGCCTCTAAGCTCCAGTAACTTTTGCATTATTCATACATCATCATTTTTTATGCTAAATGCTGCATAGAAGAAAAAAACAAAAAAGAAAAAAAGCCACAGAGAGAAACAGTTCTTGGCATTAAACTGAGACACCTGATGTTTTTTCAGCTTCCACTTTGCTGTTTGAGGCGTGAAGTGCAGTGTTTCTCCCCCACTCCTGCACTCCTAATGACTGTTTGTGTTTACCATAGCATAAAACATGAAACATTTATTGAGTAGCTGTTAAATTCAGACAAGAGATGAGTACCAGAGCTGAAGTTAGCGATAGAACACGCTGTTAATCGTTACCAAAAACAAGCCCTGGAGCAGACACTGCACTCTGAACAACTGTAAAAAAAAAATCACACAAAATACAGCGAGCTGAAGTTTGAGAGTGTCAACCCTAACTACTAAAAAGAAGAGTAACACCTTTAACCTGACACACTCACGTAGCTGGTGTTGAATTGTTAATTCACTGTTTTGATTTTGAATTTGTGGAGAAGCATTTGACTTGATATCCATGTTTTTGCATTTTTATTTTTGAGTTACAAATTACAGTTCCCTCTGAAAGTATTGGAACAGCAAGACCTATTCTAACCTGGGAGCTATGGGAAAAAGCAAGCCATTTTGAAGCTGGGAAAAGAGGGCAAATCGATCAGAGCCATTGCACAAATATTGGGCATAGTCAATACAACCATTTGGAATGTCCTGTAAAATAAATAAATCACTGGTGTACTAACAACCAGACACCGATCAGGTCGTCCAAGGAAAACAGCAGCAGTTGATGACAAACATTGTGAGAGTGGTGAAGAAAAACGTAAAAACAGCAGTTAATGACATCACCAACAACCTCCACAGGGCAGGGGTGAAGGTATCACAAATCCACTGTTTGAAGAAGACTTTGAGAGCAGAAATATAGAGACCATACCACAAGATGCAAACCACTCATGAGCAGTAAGAATCGGAAAGCCAGACTGGAATTCACAAAGAAATACAGAGATGAGCCACAAAAGTTCTGGAATGAAGATTAACCTCTAAAGTGATGGAAAGGCCAAAGTGTGGAGAAAGAAAGGATCTGCTCATGATCCAAAACATACAAGCACATAATTCAGGCATGGTGGAGGTAGTGTCATGGCTTGTGCTTGCATAGCTGCTTCTGGTACAGTCTCACTGATCTTTATTGATGATGTAAATCATGATGGTAGCAGCAGAGTGAATTCAGAAGTCTACAGACACTATCTGTCTTCCAATTTCCAGAGAAATGCATCAGATCTAATTAGGAGGAACTTCATCATACAGCAAGACAATGATCCAAAACACATTGCCAGGGTTGTAGACTGGCCAAGTCAATAAACAGACCGTAACCCAGTTGAACAGCATTTCACCTCCTGAAGAGGAGACTGAAGGGAGAGACCCCCCCCCCAAAAAAAACAAAAAAAACAAAAACAAAACAAAAAAAAAACAACAACTGGTAGAAGCTGCAGTAAAAGCCTGGAAAAGCATCACAAAAGAAGAAACCAACAGTTTGGTGATGTCACTGAGTCACAGTCTTGATGCAGTTATTGCAAGCAAGGGATATGCAACCAAATATTGTTATTTACTTTAAGACTATCTGTTCCTATACTTTTGCTAACCTAAAAATGGGGTGGTCTGCCACCAAAAGTGCCACGTTTTAAGTTTTTTAGCACATCTAAATGTAAATATAAGGAAGTGAAAGCTGAAGTTCATCTTTTGATCTCAAACCCAAATGTCTTTGTGGAGGCGGGGGCGTGGTCAAGCACCGGTTTGTGAATGGAGGGCGGAGCCGGAGAAAGCGAGTGGTAAGGTTTACACACCTGTAGGAAATTAAGACTAATGAGTGTTCTGTGTTGCAGTGAGGAGTTGCAGTGGTTAGTCCCCGTCTCACCCATCCACTAATTTTGGGAACTAATTGGCCGGGGTTTCGTTTATTAGCGAGAGAAATGTTTGTGGATGGGTCCTGCATTAGGGAGAGGCGGTGTGGAATGTGCGCAGCCTTGGAGAGAGAGGCCAGGGCCGTCGACGACAGCTCCACGTCAGCGTGACAACGAGAGCGGGGGGAGTGGCTTCCCCCCCCTTAGCAAGGATTCCCTTCGGGGATTTTCTCTTGGAGCAGTCGCGCGATGAAACCCTGAAGCACGCCTTTGATCAAGTGAGAGTAATCGATGGTCAGCCGATCCAGCTCAGTGTTGCGCTCTCCCACCCCTACTTCGCTATTATTAAAGATAGGATTTATAGAGTGACACAGGACACTCAGACACAGGAAAATATGACCCAATTGTTGGTTCCAAAGAACTGTCGGGAAGTATTATTCCAGGCGGCTCATTATAACCCTATGGCGGGGCACTTAGGGCAGGCGAAAACATTAGGTCGGCTCTTGGCTCGCTTCTATTGGCCGGGCTTTTGTGGCGACGTTCGCCGGTGCGCGGCGTGCCGTGAATGCCAGCTAGTGAATCCACCGGCCACCCCAAAAGCGCCGTTGCGCCCACTCCCGTTAATCGAGGTCCTCTTCGAGAGAATTGGCATGGACCTCGACCAATCTGCACGGGGGTATCGCTTTGTGTTAGTATTAGTGGACTACGCAATGCGATACCCGGAAGCGGTGCCTCTATGCAATATCTCCACGAGGAATGTTGCGGATGCACTCTTCTGTGTTATCTCCCGGGTTGGGATCCCGAAAGAGATCCTAACTGATCAGGGCACATCTTTTATGTCACGCACCCAGCACGAGCTGTACGAATTGTTGGGGGTTAAAGCGATTCGCACCAGCGTTTATCATCTGCAAACGGATGGGCTGGTGGAGCGTAAAAATATGATTCGTAAGTTTGTGCAGGAAAATATACGGAATTGGGATAAGTCGCTAGAGCCCCTGTTATTTGCAGTACAAGAGGTCCCGCAAGCCTCCACGGGGTTCTATCCATTTGAATTATTGTATGGATGCAAGTCGCGCGGCTTACTTGACGTCATACGGGAAAATTGGGAGGAGGGGCCTTCAGCCAGTAAGAATGAAATTCAGTACGTTTTGGACCTGAGAGCAAAACTCCACACATTAAGTCACCTAACGCAGGAGAATTTGCTACAGGCACAAGAACGTCAATCCCGGCTGTATAACGGGTGCACGGCTACGCGAGTTCACTCCAGCAGATAAAGTGCTCGTGTTACTACCCACAGCGAGCTCCAAATTACTCGCCAAGTGGCAAGGACCCTTTGAGGTCACACGGCGAGTCGGGGATGTCGACTATGAGGTAAGGTGAACGGACAGAGGCGGGGCGCGGCAGATTTATCATCTAAACCTGCTAAAACTATGGAGGGAGACGGCATCGGTAGCGTTGATAACGGTAGTTCCTGAAAGGGAGGAGCTAGGACCGGAGGTAGATGTAAAATTGGCGAGTCAATCCCCTCTGGTGCCGTGTGGGGACCACCTCTCCCCAGCCCAAATTACAGACATTAAAACCCTACAGGCAGAGTTTTCTGACGTGTTCTCGCCTCTCCCCGGCCGCACTAACCTCATAGAGCACCACATTGAGACAGCCACAGGGGTGGTGGTTCGCAGCCGCCCCTATTGGCTCCCCGAACACAAAAAAAATGTTGTCCGGGATGAACTTAAGGCCATGCTCAAAATGGGAGTAATCGAGGAGTCCCACAGTGACTGGAGCAGCCTGGTGGTCTTGGTTCCCAAGGCTGACAGGATGGTGCGGTTTTGTGTGGACTTTAGAAAAGTCAACGCGGTGTCTAAATTCGACGCATATCCAATGCCTCGCATTGACGAACTGCTCAATTGGTTGGGCGCGGCTCACTTTTATTCGACACTGGATTTGACCAAAGGATATTGGCAGATCCCCTTGACTCCAATGTCCCGGGAAAAAACGGTCTTTTCCACTCCGTTGGCTTACACCAATTCGTGACCCTTCCTTTTGGGTTGTTCGGGGCTCCCACGACGTTCCAGCGGCTCATGGACCGAATACTCCGTCCACACGCCGCATATGCCGCTGCCTATTTAGACGACATTATTATATACAGTAATGACTGGCAGTGACACATGCAGCACTTAAGGGCAGTGCTGAGGTCGCTGAGGCGTGCGGGACTCACGGCCAACCCAAAGAAGTGCGCAATTGGACGGGTGGAAGTACGATATCTGGGCTTCCACTTGGGTCATGGACAGGTGCGTCTCCAAATTGATAAGACAGCAGCGATTGCATCCTGCCCAAGACCCAAGACCAAAAAGGAGGTGAGACGGTTCCTGGGGTTGGCTGGCTATTATTGTAGGTTTGTGCCTAATTATTCGGACGTCACCAGCCCGCTGACTGATCTCACTAAAAAGGGGGTACCAGACCCGGTCCAGTGGACGGAGCCGTGCCAACAGGCTTTCACTTAGGTAAAAGCTGCACTGGGTGGCGGACCACTTTTACATTCTCCTGACTTCTCTCTCCCTTTTGTTTTGCAGACGGATGCGTCGGACAGGGGGCTGGGGGCCGTGTTGTCCCAGGTGGTGGAGGGGGTGGAGCGCCCTGTGCTGTACATCAGCCGCAAGCTCTCGGTATGGGAGACAAAGTACAGCACAATTGAGAAAGAGTGCCTGGCCATCAATGGGCGGTCCTCACCCTCCGCTACTATCTGCTGGGGTGGGCATTCACCCTCTGTTCGGATCACGCCTCGCTCCAGTGGCTCCACCGCATGAAAGATGCCAACGCGCGGATCACTCGTTGGTACCTGGCACTTCAGCCTTTTAAGTTCGAGGTGATCCACAGACCGGGGGCGCAGATGGCTGTGGCGGACTTCCTCTCCCGGCAAGGGGGGGGGAGTCGGCGTCAGGCCGGATGGCTCCCCGGCCTGAGTCGGGCGGTGGGGGTATGTGGAGGCGGGGGCGTGGTCGAGCACCAGTTTGTGAATGGAGGGCGGAGCCGGAGAAAGCGAGTGGTAAGGTTTACACACCTGTAGAAAATTGAGACTAACGAGTGTTCTGTGTTACAGTGAGGAGAAAAGGAGGAGAGACACGCGCCTCGAGAGAGAGAACGATGCCGACACAGAGCCACATGTGTGCGTGCGTGTGTGTGTATATATACGGGGAAATAAAAGAAAAACCCAAATACCGAGAAAAAAAGGAAGAAATAGAAGTGTTCGAGTTGGATTAAGCCTGTCTCCTTTCTGGTTCCTCCGTACCCGACCTTTAAAGTTCGTTACAGTCTTTAATGTATATTGAAAACAATAGACTTGGTCTTGCTGTTCCAATACTTTCAGAGGGGACTGTATGTAATTTAAGTAAGGAATAAAACACAACAGACTGTGCCATTATAGGAAAATAATCAGTGACATCAAATAATCAGACAGGGTCTGTTACTACCCTGTTATGTAAACACGGGGGAAGGCAGGATGCATGTGCAGGGGAAAAGTCAGTTTATTAGGAACAGCTGAATTCAAAAGTAATGGAACACAAAAGCATGGTTGAAAAAAGGAAACAAACAGTAATCCACAAAACAGTGAGGCAGTAATCCACAGAAAGGTAAAGCAATAATCCAAAGGGGCAGAAATCCAAACAGGCATAAATCCGGGAAGAAAACAAAACAAACATCAAAGGAGGCGATGGTCTATGAACAATGATCTAAGAGCTATGAGCTATGGTCTATGGGCGAGAGAGCGTGAGAAGGTAGCAGGCGTAACGCACATGCTAAAACTAACTCTAATACTCCGCGATGAAGCAGAAACGGAAAGCGGTTTAAATAAACAGAATAAACAAGGATTAACACAAAACACCTGAAACTCATAATCACACAATGAAAGGAAAACCAATGACCAAAAGGAGGTGGAGACATGACGTGAACCAAAAGCAAAGAACCAATGAACAAACAGGGGCAGAGACGTGATGTAAATGAAAACAAAAGCACATGGTGAAGGTAAACAAAGCGAGAATCCATGAGCGATTCAGTCCAGCGGAGTTTGTGAATGGAGCTCGCGCTACTCTCCGTAGCAGCGCGAAGCATAGAATGCGGAAGTGGGAGTCAGCCGCTCGCTTAGTGAGCGACTCCGCGTGCGAGGGGTTCTCTAACACACCCCAAGGTTAATAATTTGTGTTTATTAAAGAATGATGCACCATACTTTTTAAATATATATATTTTTTTTACTTTTTAATACTTTTTATAGTTACATTTGATGTTGTGGAATGTCCACAAAACAAGGTACATCCTGTTATCACTTCCATTATAACAGTTATAAACAGTTGTTTTCTCTTTTCTCCCTCTTGAAGTTAACAGGACAAAAATGCAGCTTATTATGTTACCAAGAAACCTCAAACCCCTCTATCCTGAATATTTTCCCATATCAGAAAACTTTACAGAAAACTTTACAGCTTTGCTGTTGACTTTTACAAAGTGCTGACCCTGGAGAGTTCTTCCAAAAATGTTAAGTAAACATCTCCTTGCAGAAAACTTGGGAGAGATGGCATAATCTGTCTCCCCTGTCAATCACAGTGACACCAACCAGTCATGGGCCTATGTGAGCTTATGAATGCGGAAGAGACCAGTTAGCGCTTTCAAGTGCCCTGTGAAGTAGCATGAGAAATGGTTCAAAAAGATGTGTTGGCTGGCTTCATATGTCTCAGAGGAAGTATGTGCTTTTGCTTACCCTCCCTGGTTGGCAGCAGTCATGTGATAAGGGAGCACTAGCTAGTAAGAGGGAATTGGTAAAATGACAGAATAAGCTTTACATGTTTGCCTTTCATCTGCAGAAGTGTGTGTTGCACCTGTTCCACTCTTTTGCTTTCTGCGAGACAATAATTTAATCAGCATGTTTAGTTGTGTACGCACAAGAAAATAATAGGCAGTTTACTACAGATTTCTGTAGTGCACCGGTTCGGACCAACACCGTCTCACAATTGTAAACTTTTACAAGCCATGAAAAGATATGAGTCTCTAAGGTTAGACTAGGCTGGGTTTTGTGATCGTAGCTTCTATTACAGCTTCATTCATATCCATCAGAAGGAAATCACTCTGCCTCATTACAATTCTTATGCAGTCTTCTTCGTGAGGTTGGAGTGTATGGGCAGAATTGTTCAAGGACTGTGTTGTTATTGTCATTGTCTTTGACACTGCAGTCACAACCCATTCAGAAATCTCCCTTTGTATCATCTCTGCATTAACTTGTCAGACAAAAATGACACACACATTTCTTTCTTACTATGCTTGACATCCTAAATAACATTTTTTTTTAGATTAGTTTAGCTATCATGCACAGACACAGATGCGCGCACACACACACACACACACACACACACACACACACACACACACACTCTCACTATGAAACATATTTTGTAATTTCTTGCTAGCAGATGAATACATAATGTATAATCTGTCATTCTGTTATATATGTATTAATAGTAAGCTGATGCTTTTGGTTGTAGGGGACACCAGCCAGCAGGGTGCGGTACAGAGTGGACCAGGAGCAGTCTCCCTACAGCGGCAGCATTTTTGATGTAGAGGAGACCTCAGGCAGAGTCATCACTAAAGTGAACCTGAATGAGGAGCCCAGCACTACTTTTAGAGTGAGTTTAAGACTAATGACTGACTCCAATGGAGGAAAAGTTGCTTTTATTACAATTTATTTGAGCAGTTGTTTTTTTTTTTAATTTATGTATTGTTTTTTTTTTTTTTTCAAAAAAAAACATTCTTACTTACTTCCATCGTCCTGTGTGTGTAGCTGATAGTGATCGCTTTTGACGAGGGTGAGCCAGTGAAGATGAATACAACGCTAGTGGAGATCACAGTGCTGCAGCCCTCCAGAATACCCATCTTTACAGAGGAGGAGTACTGGTCAGTTTATATGAATGCATTTTCCCCTGTAGTCCCACAGTTCGGTTCATTTTGGTTTTCTGCTCAATTGAATTGGCACACTTCTACATACATACAGTGCTGTGAAAAAATATTTGCTGATTATCTGATTTCTTCTGTTTTTGTGTATATCTCATACTAAATAGTTTTAGATCTTCAAATGAAATACAACATAAAACAAAAGCAACCTGAGTAAACACACAATACAGTTTTTATTTATTAATTTTTTTATTGAAGCAAAAAAAGTTATCCAACACCCATCAACCATGTGAAAAACTAATTGCCCCCTTAAACTTAAAATCTGGTTGTGCCACCTTTAGCAGCAGTAACTGCAACCAAACGCTTCCGATAACTGGAGATCAGTCTTTCACTTACTTCTAGGATTCGGATTTACTCCTATGCTTTGGATTATTGTTGTACTCCATAATCCAGTTGCGCTTGAGTTTCAACTTACGGACTGAAGACCGGACATTCTCCTTTAGGATTTTCTGGTAGAGAGCAGAATTCATGTTTCCCTCAGTTACTGAGAGTTGCCCAGGCCCTGAAGCAGCAAAGCATCCCCACACCATCACACTTCCACCACCATGCTTGACTGTAGTTATGATGTTCTTTTTGTGGAATTCTGTGTTTGGTTTACGCCAGATGTAACGAGACCCCTGTCTTCCAAACAGTTCCACTTTTGACTCGTCAGTCCACAGAACATTGTCCCAAAATGTTTGAGGATCATCAAGGTGTGTTTTGGCATAATTCAAATGAGCCTTAATGTTCTTCTGGGTTAGCAGTGGTTTTCGCCTCACCACTCTTCCATGGATGCCATTTTTGCACAGTGTCTTTCTGATAGTGGAGTCATGAACAGTGATCTTTATTGATGCAATAGAGGCCTGTAGGTCCTTTGATGTTGTCCTTGGCTCTTTCGTGACTTCCTGGATGAGTAGTTGCTGTGCTCTTGGAGGAATTTTGGAAGGTTCACTACCGTGCTGAGTTTTTCCATTTGGAGATAATGGCTCTCACTGTGGTTCTTTGGACTCCCAGAGCCTTTGAAATAGCTTTGTAACCCTTCCCAGACTGATGTATTTCAATCACCTTCTTCCTCATCATTTCTGGAATTTCTTTCAATTTTGGCATAGTGTGTTACTGGGTAAGACCTTTTAACCAACTTTATGCTGTTGAAAATGTTCTGTTTGAGTGTTGATTTGATTGAACAGGGTTTGCAGTAATCAGGCCTAGTTGCATCTAATCCTGCTGAACCCCATAATGAATGCAGTTTCATAGATTTGGGGAATTAGTGACCACGGGGACAAATACATTTTCACACAGACCCAGTTGGTATTGGATAACTTTTTTGCTTCAATAAATAACATGTATTTTGTATTTTATATTTACTCAGATTGCCTTTGTTTTATCTTAGATTTTGTTTTAATTTCTGAAACAATTTAGTATGAGATATACACAAAAAGAGAAGAAATCAGGATGGGGCAAATACTTTTTCACAGCACTGTATGCCACTGCACTCTTCAATTTAACTTTATTTAAGACATATTTTCCCTGACACCATAACTGAGGAGTTGGTCAGTGTATAATTGAGACATTAGTAATATCTGAGCTGCTTGCTTTGCTAATGTGAAATTGAGGATGTGACTCAAGCAGTACTGTAACATGAGGAAAATGGATGGCATAGATTTACCCTTTATGTCATGGTTACTATGGCAACAAGCACCATGAGCTATTGTTTTTGTTTTTTGTTTTAGTCCTGTCTCTACTCAATTCTGTTCATCTGTTCTGTGTTATTCCTTGAATAGTATGTCTGTGTCTGCTGTTTCTTGTTTCATTGCGAAGTCTTGTCGAGTTATCACTGTACTTCCTGGTTTTGACCTTTGCCTCTTTACCATCTCTCTGATTATAGATTTGCCCTGTATTAAGCCTTCCTGTTCTAACTTGTGCTTTGGACTAATGCAGTCTGTATCTGTATCTGTTTAGTGCTCCAAATATCAGGACTAATGCCCAAACACTTTTTTTTATTATTAAATAAGAATCCTACAACTATGCCCCCAGAAACACTGGAAACACTGAGGTAGAAATGCTAGCACTGTCAACATGATCTGTGAATTCTGGCTCTCACAGTTCATCAACCTCATATCACTTGAGAGATGTGTGAGTGGATTTTAATCACACTTGCATCGTCATAATTTTTGATTGTACTTGCCCTCCATATTTTCTAAATAATTTAGTTGGTTATTTTTCGAAAAATATCATCCTTATGGAAGTACTTTTCAACCTTGTTTTTGTTGTCTGTGGGACCTCTAGTCTCAACCAGATGCCCGGCGAACCTTTCAGGCAAACTTTCTATTAATAATAATAATAATAATAATAATAATAATAATAATAAGTGCAGTCATGCTCCTCCTATTTGTATCCATTTAGTACACACTGTTCAATCTGATCAACCCAAATAATAATCTATTCATGTTTTGTTCAATCCCTAATATAGACCCTGACTATAATTATTGGATTTTCTCCTAATAAAACACACACCACATTTGCATCCTGCCTCATCCCCCCCCCCCCCATGTTACAATGGACTTCAAATTCAAACATTTGGTGCTGCAACCTAAAAGCTGCACTAAGACCAAATTTGTCTGCAGTATAAAATCATCTGAGAAAATGAGTGGTTGAGTGCAGAAGACTCATTTGTGCTTATCTGTGTTCATTTGTGCTTACCTGTGGCAATGCTTCTCCACCTTGTTACTATACAGTGTTTTATAATGTTATAATTCACTGAGCCATATTTAAACAAGTTCAGTGATGCAAAAATAAAAGTCTAGTTAGAATGAATTCTTGGCTTAGGTGCATGCAAATGAGGCAGAATTACTTTAAACTCCTATAACTCTTCGTATGTCTTTGGTGTGTAGATATTGCTCAGAAATTGCATACTTGGAATGTCATGCATTTTTAACACTGAACTGGAAAAAAAGAAAAGAAAAATACAAGGAACCTAGAATTTGTTCATGTCCTGCCATTGCAAAGGCTATTTCTGTTTTTCTTAAGAATAATTGACTGTTTGTTTTCAGAGGCACACTCTAAATCCCAGTGTGTTTAATGAGAATTCTGCATGAATATGCAACTAAAAATGCTGAGAGCTTGAGAACAGCTGCTGTTGGGTATGCGGAAGCATTCGAGTGTTTCTACAGCAGTCTGCAGGGCCGAATCTGCAGCTTCTGAGACTTCTTTTTTCCTTTAGCATGTTTTGATATTTGGCTTGCGGGGGCTTATATGGGCTCAGTGATGGGTCAGCGTTTTAGAGAATATGAATGATGAGCTTGCAGTATGGATTGTGTTAAGGTGAACGGAGGTCATGGGATATCAGTGATTTTGATTTACTCTATGGCCTCTGGTGCCTGCCCTGGTAATAGCTTTCATCTGTTATTAATAACGTGTCCTGCCGTCTTATATCCACAAAAAGTCCTTGACTCATATAATTACCTTCAAGATTATGATAATGTTATCATGACAAGATTTTCTTCTTAAGCAAAGCTGTTAATTGATTTACTTTGTTGCAATGCTGTAGTGCTTTGTTAGGTGTCATGAAGAATATACTCCAGCGTGAAGGCCAGAAAAGTGCTCTTTAGTTCTATGGAATACACTCCTGGGCGTCAAAAAAAAAAAAAAAAAAAAAAAAAAAGGGCCAAGCCCCAAATAGCAAAATACAGTGAGGGAAAAAATTATTTGATCCCCTGCTGATTTTGTACGTTTGCCCACTGACAGATAAATGATCAGTCTATAATTTTAATGGTAGGTGTATTTTAACAGTGAGAGACAGAATAACAACAAAAAAAAATCCAGAAAAATGCATTTCAAAAAATTTGATTTGCATTTTAATGATTGAAATAAGTATTTGACCCCTTTGACTTAGTACTTGGTGGCAAAACCCTTGTTGGCAATCACCGAGGTCAGATGTTTCTTGTAGTTGGCCACCAGGTTTGCACACATCTCAGGAGGGATTTTGTCCCACTCCTCTTTGCAGATCCTCTCCAAGTCATTAAGGTCTCGAGGCTGACGTTTGGCAACTCGAACCTCCAGCTCCCTCCACAGATTTTCTATGGGATTAAGGTCTGGAGACTGGCTAGGCCACTCCAGGACCTTAATGTGCTTCTTCTTGAGCCACTCCCCTTAGCAGGAAAACACCCCACACATAATGTTTCCACCTCCATGTTTGACGGTGGGGATGGTGTTCTTGGGGTCATAGGCAGCATTGCTCTTCCTCCAAACACGGCGAGTTGAGTTGATGCCAAAGAGCTCGATTTTGGTCTCATCTGACCACAACACTTTCACCCAGTTCTCCTCTGAATCATTCAGATGTTCACTGGCAAACTTCAGATGGGCCTGTGCATGTGCTTTCTTGAGCAGGGGGACCTTTCGGGTGCCACAGGATTTCAGTCCTTCACGGCGTAGTGTGTTACCAATTGTTTTCTTGGTGACTATGGTCCCAGCTGCCTTGAGATCATTAACAAGATCCTCCCATGTAGTTCTGGGCTGATTCCTCACCGTTCTCATGATCATTGAAACTCCACGAGGTGAGATCTTGCATGGAGCTCCAGACCGAGGGAGACTGACAGTTTCTTCCGTTTGCGAATAATTGCACCAATTGTTGTCACCTTCTCACCAAGCTGCTTGGCGATGGTCTTGTAGCCCATTCCTTTAAGAGAGTGCTCCTAATCTCAGCTCGTTACCTGTGTAAATCAATTTATAACTTTTTTGAAATACGTTTTTCTGGATTTTTTTGTTGTTATTCTGTCTCTCACTGTTAAAATACACCTACCATTAAAATGATAGACTGATCATTTCTTTGTCAGTGGGCAAACGTACAAAATCAGGAGGGGGTCAAATAATTTTTTCCCTCACTGTAATGACTTTGATTAATAGTCTTAACAACAAATAATTAAACTAATTAAACAAATAGATAAAGTAACTTAATATGGGATAGCTTTTCCCTTTGATTTCTTTAAATGTTTAAGCCTTATGGGTCAACTTGCGGACAGCTTTTTATTTATTCATTTATTTTACTTTTGTACACCCAGGCATGTATTAGTTTGAATTTTACATCAAACATTTTAATCATTATCATGATTGTACCTTTGCATACAAGAAGACTATATTGAATTTCACAGCTTTTTCCCAAGCAGGTCACTGCAGCAAAAGTAAACGAGCAAATGGTGGCACAGGAGGTCTCAGGAGTGCATTTGTTTAATTCTTGCTAATTTTCTGACCAATGATTTGTTGTTAAGACCATTAAAAGCTTAATATTTTTCATTTGGGGCTTGGCCAATTTTTTTTTTTTTTTTTTTTTTTTTTTTTTTTTTTTTTTGCCCAGGAGTGTACTTTGACAGAAGTGAGACTTCTAACAACTAACTGAAGTAGTCCTTAATAGCATTAATAGCTATCAATTAGCTTATAATAACTTTAATTGACTACTGAACAAATGACATAAAAAATATACATGACTGCTGCTGACCATGCCTGACTATACTAGAATCTTCTGATGGAAGGGAATTGACTCCAATAATTGGACATAATTCATGTCAATTAATTCAGTCAATTAATAAAATAAATTTAAATATTACACCTATCGGGTTTAGTAGTTAATGGAGTCAAGTGTCCTAATGTGCATCTGACTCCTTTCAGGTGACATTTACAGCGTAAACAGCTACTTGGCCTATGTACTTGGAAGATACTGTAATAATAGCACACTTGTGTGCTGGTTAAAGTGTACAAACACAATTTTGTTTAATCATGTTTTCATTGTACTTTCTGATTCTGTGCTGTTGACAAACGCAATCTGTATCTGTTTAGTGCTCCGAATATCCAGACTGCAAACATTTGATCATCTTTGAAACAGTGCCTATTAATAAAGTTGATATACTTGAACAAAACCTCAAGGACAGTTAGCTTTTTCAATCATTTATTCAACAGAAATATCAATAGATGTGATATTCTTCTGTGGAAAAAGTAAGTACACCCTTGGCCTTAGAAGTTAGTTTTTCCCCATTTAGCAGAAATAACTTCTTGTAGGCGTTTTGCATAATCGTCCACTAGTCTCTGACATCAGCTAGCTGGAATTTTTGACCACTTTTCCATGCAATATTCTTTCAGTTGCAAGATGTTTGAGGGTTTTCTTGCATGTACTGCCCGTTTCAAATCCCCCCCACAACATTTCAATGGGATTCAAATCCAGGCTTTGACTAGGCCATTCAATAACCCTCCATTTCTTCTTTTTGAGCCATTCCCTGGTGGATTTGCTAGTGTGCTTAGGATCATTATCCTGCTGAAATGTCCACTTTCAGTTCAACTTCAACTTTTGGACAGATGGCCTCATATTATCTTCAAGTACTTTGATATGATGCAGAATTCATAGTTGAATAAATGAATGCAAGCTGTCCAGTCCCTGAGGCAGCGAAGCAACCCCAAACCATAACATTTCCACTACCGTGCTTCACAGTTGGTATGAGGTGCTTCTCCTGAAAAGCTGTCTTTGGCCTGCACCAAACATGTCTGCTGTTACTGTGGCCAAAGACCTGTATCTTTAATTCTTCCAGAGCACATTATTTCAAAAGGCCTGGTCTTTGCCTATAATATGCTCATTGGTAAACATGCCTCCCATGTAGGTCACATTTGTACAATCGTTTTCTGATTGTAGAATCATGCACTTTGACACCAACAATTGCAAGACTTACTAGCAGATCCTGTGATGAAATTTTGGGGTTCTTGGAGACTTCTTTTTGCATCAGACGGTCTGCTTTTGGGCTGAATTTGTCGTTTGAAATCCATTTGTAGATGATTTTCCTTACAGTGAAATGATGTATTTCATCTTTTTTAATTTAGATCTTTTTAAATCCCTTGCCAGACTCATAGGCATCCACAACCTTTTTTTCTGAAGGCCTTAGAGAACTCTTTAGATCTTGGGATGATGACACCACACACCTCAATAACAAAGGGAACACCAGACACTAGATATGAGAGGGGTATAAATAAGACAGGTTCCACCTGCACTCCATAAGCAGGTTTTAATCACTGGCACCCAATCTTGAACACCTGATTCTAATTTTATGGATTTGAAGGTGTGATGATTGTAGGGGTGTAGTTACTTTTTCCATGTGACTGATCTGTTTTTTTGTTCATTTAAATTGTACAAAATGTCAATTTTATGTCATTTGATAGTGTATCACCTTTATTAATAGGCACTGTTTCAAAGAGGATCACATGTTTGCTTGTTCAAATAAAACAACAATTTCCACGGGGTGTACTTATTATTTTTTTTACATGACTGTATGTCCCCAGAAACACTGCAAAACACTGAGCTAGAAATGCCAGCACTGTCAGCATGGTCTGTGAATTCTCTTCACACTTGAGAGATGTGTGATGGGATTTTAGTCACAGTTGCATTATGATTTTTGTTTGTACTCGCCCTCCATATTCATCACCCCCTAATTAACATAAGGTATTGTGCGATTTTTTTTTTTGTTGTTGTTGTTGTTTGTGGGACCTTTAGTCTTGACCAGATGCTCTGGGAACCTTTCTGGCAAACATTCTAATAATAATAATAATAATAATAATAATAGTAATAATAATAATAAGTGCAGTAGTGTGCCTCCTCTTCATATCTGTATTTGTACAGATAACAGATGTAATCATATTTAGTTACCTTACATCCCTACTATGGCCCTTGACTACAATTCCTGGACTTGCCCTAATAAAGCACACACCACACTTGTAAAGTGTACAAACAAGTTCAGACTTTAATGGGAACATTTCTTACTGGGGATCATGCTTTCCTTCCTCCCACAGACTGCTCCTACTGCTCCTCCATTCAAGATAATAATGTTCGCACATAACCACAGTTTCCATAGTGATAGTAAATTAAAGGGCAAACCTCTCACTAATGCACTGTACAGCATGCTACATATGAATGGTGATGATATCAACACTTTGCTTTTAGGCACGAGTGCACATTGGTGAAATTGGAATCCTAAAACAGTCACGTAAATACAGCTGTTCTCTTTGTTCAGGCCACTGAACATGATTCCTTTAGCATAACAAACTAACCAGCACTCAGGCTTTTAGACACATATGTCAGCAGGATTCCTCCCTGTATTTATCATTAATAATGGGATAATTAATCATCTAACAGTGGAGAATTTAAATACACAATGAGCAATTATCTTATAGCATTGGGTTGCTTGGTCCTGTGAGGTAAAGAAACATCGTATGGTGCATTGAATAAAGCAAAACTAATTAATTACAGTTTAATACTCTCCTGCTGTTGACTATGCACTGTGAGTTAAATACTGTGAATGTTAAATGGCCTGTGGTATATTTTGTATGTGCCTCATATGTCACAATATGAATCACACCCCTAGAAATATTTTAAATGAATGCAAACAAAAGGTCATAATTGAATCTATTTTTTTTTTTAATTCTGTTTGCTCTATTTGCTCTTCACTCACCATGCCCTGTTTCCCTGAGGTATAAATATGTGATTGCACATATGCAAAATCTTTCATCATTCACTTTGGGGAAAACTAAAGAATAGAAAAAAGAGAAATTGGTGTTGAGCAATACACTTTAAGTAATTGATATGTAAAATAGATGAGCAGTTAAAGATAGCGTTGGCCGTCTAGAGCTTTCAACAACATGATGACCTAAACATAATTAGATCTATGCAGAAATGGTTAAGGTCAATCTGTGATCTAAATTAAATATGGCAACACTAATATAAACCCTAGGCATACCTAGAAATGCAGTAAACAAGTACATCTATATAACTGTCTGTAGTTTATATACATATATTACAGTTCTAGATAGATGGCTGAAACTGATTAGCTTTATTTAATGTAGACAAAACTATAACTTGTGGTGGTATGATGTCAGAGTATTACTTATTTGGTTGGGTATAAGCAGATTTTTCCTCATTTTCTGCTTTTGCTATGTGGCCAGAAATTCATTTGCGCTGATATAGGTGAAATGCTGCAACAGGAGGTGTGACATTTGAAATCTGCCGCAGGGGGATATTCAACCCCTTGCTGATTCAAAATTGTGTTTACATTACATCCTCCCAAGACTCCCTGCTAGCACAAATGAAGGGTAAAAGTCCTGTCCAGTTTCTATAACCCAGTTTAGTGAATATTCACATTCTGTTAATCAGACTTCAGTATAGAATCAATAAAATGTGTAATGTCACCTCATGAGTTTTAACATTAGCCATTCATAAATTCTTTAGGGTAGCTTCATAAAACATTTATGCAATGTTTATAAATGTGTTATAAAGGCCTACCTTCAAATAAAGTGCTAGCCAAAAAAAATGCCACTGCACTGTGTGCACATGGAAAGGAATGAGAGGAGCTGCTTTTGTTGGAATATCACCTATCATTGATTTTTGAAAATGTATTGATTCATATCCATCTTCTTTTTACAATTGCGCTACTCTTACTGCTTGTGCTAATGGACATAAAGATACAGGACTAGATGCGATCCTTATGCCTTATTTAATGCTTCTAGCAGAAGTGGTTAGTGGTTAGCACGTTTGCCTCGCATCTCCAGGGATGGGGGTTCAGTTCTCGCCTCTGCCCTGTGTGTGTGGAGTTTGCACGTTCTCCCCGTGCTTCGGGGGTTTCCCCCAAAGACATGCGCTGTAGGCTGATTGGCTTTTCCAAATCGTCTGTAATGTGTAAAAGGTGTGTGTGTGTGTGTGTGTGTGTGTGTGTGTGTGTGTGTGTGTGTGAGATTGTGCCCTGCGATGGGTTGGCACCCCGCCTTGTGCCCCGAGTTCCCTGGGATAGGCTCCAGGCTCCCCATGACCCTGTGTATAAGCGGTATGGAAAATGGATGGATGGATGGATAAATATCCATCAGGTATAAAGAAAACCATTTTTGAAAAGTATATAATTCATTGAAAAACAGCCAATCCATGTAAGTATTAAGTTTAGTGATGCTGGTTAATTTGCATTGTGTAATGTGAAGATTAATTAAATAATTTTTCTTCTTCTTCCTCTTCTTCTAGTAATAATAATAATAATAATAATAATAATAATAATAATAATAATAATAATAATAATAATAATGACAGGAACCACAGATACAGGATTTTTTTGGCTTGTGCTTTCGACACCCTTGGAGTAACCTGAATACAGTTATCTCTATTCTCAACGCTACAGCGCTGCCAGCTGAGTGTGTGTTTACTCGTAACACCTTCTCCCCCACTTGTCATCAGCCTTGAGGGTTGGATCTGTCAGCAACCAGTACCTGTGCAGTGTGTTGTCACACACAACTAGTAAACCACCACAAGTCAACATTAGTGTTTTCAAGTAGTGATGCTAAGCTTGTGTGTGTGTGTCGTGTTCATTGCAGATAATAAGAAAGTAAATAGCGTTTAGTGTGGACCATAGTGTATGGATTTTTAGCCCTGGGGAAAAACCTGAGTATATTTTCTGAGCGGTTATAGATAACAGTATATTTATGCACTGCACAGTAAGAGGACAGGAAAGAGTCATGTGACTGATTTTGTGTGTGAGCCAGTGCTTGCTGACTGTTGTGCTGGCCAACTGGCAAATTGTTTGCTGTTTCTGAGTGCTTGTGTGTGTGTGTGTGTGTGTGTGTGTGTGTGTGTGTGTGTGTGTGTGTACTTTTGTCAAGGTTGCCAAGACTATGCGCACAGCTTGATAAACTCCACACTGGCATCCACATGTGCAGCACTGTGAGCTCTTCACTCTGAGCCGAGTAAAGTCCAAATCCGACAGGGAAATCATACTAATACACTGTGCAGACTTTTTCTTCTAACACAGAAGTGGTTCACAACTTTTTTAAGAGTTTTATTGCATTTTTTTTTACTTTTACATTTCAAAACTATTCGGGTTAAAATCTGATTAGGCTTCTCTTCAGTGGTGCACAACAAACAAATCTACAAAAGTAATAAAGAGTGATTAGGAGAACAAAAGAAAAAGAACAAACACTGTGTCTTTTTTTGGAAGACATTGAGGATGTAGTGGTCTTATGTATCCACACACCTGCCTCTCATGTCTCACGTCAAGCCTGGAATCCTGTTGAGTGTGTTAGCGGAGGTTGTAGAATGAATATTTAGTTATAATATCCTACGATGAGTCGACAGCAGTGTATTCTATATGAAGCCTAATAAATTATTTACACGTTTACTGGGCTTTAGAGCAGGGAAGGATTTGGGGATTTGGCATGAAGCTGCAGTGGAGTTGATTGTGGTTTGCTCTCATGTCCTAGGGCTTGGGCATGGGTTTAATTCAGATTCAGTATTATTAAGGCTTTTGAGAGGAGTAAGCATTCAAAAGATTGCCACTGAATGAAACAGAGAAAGCTAGAGAGAGGAAAGGCAGCATGAGATGTAGAGGAGATGAAATCTTTCTCCGTAGAGCTCATTAACCTACTCTCTGCCATTATGTGCTTCTGTAGATCTAATAACAGCACATACAGGGAGAAACAGATGCACATGCACATAAGCTCTCCTACGGTAGGTGTTGTCTGATTGAGGAAAGGTCAAGTTGTTCTCCAGATCTCAATGATATCTCTTTTTCCGCTGTGTATTATAGGAATACTAAAACAATTGCACTAATCCTATCACCTGCTTTCAGAGTACCATAGACAGACCAGCAGATGGATAAGCAGACAGACCCGATTAGACAGACAGCCTATGTACTATTTTTCACGTCTGAGTACCTCCATTTTAAAATCGCTGTAATCAGCAGCAGTTTGTGACCATAGATTTTGTTGTGGCAGGATGATATTAATAAAATCATTGCCTCAAACAAAATTAAGTCAAGTGGCTATCACACTTCCCTGCTGAAAAAAACCCCAATGGAAACCATCACAGAAATTCTAATGGTTTCCACTACAAACACCATTAAAAACTATTAAAACCATTATCATTACCATTACTGGCCCTCAATGGTATCAGCTAGACATAACATGCCACCAATAGAAGGAAACAAATTACCAGTGGATCCCACCGGGATCATTACAGTTTCCATTACAACCAATGCAATTCCCATTATAACCATTAAAGGTATTACACATTCTATGAGACTTTCTATTGTTTTTTTTTTTTTCAGCAGGTTTGACTTATGTTATAGGCAATTATCTAGTGACTTTTAAGAGTATCCCCATAATAGGCAGCTGAAAGTTGACAACACAGTCATCCAGCATACAGCTGGCAGCTTTTATAGAGTGGTTTTAGATGTACTATTATTCAACTGTGTTCGATACAGCAGATGAGTTTCATGTGACCAGTGAGGTGCACACAGAAGAGCTAATATCATTAACCAGGGTTGCCAGGTTTCAGTAGAATCTCCAGCCCAACTACATGTCAAAAACCACACAAAATACCTGAAACTAGTCTGTAGAACCCGGTGTGTATGGATGTGGAGGAAGAATTGTGAAGCAGGTGGAATTTCAGAAGAGCTCTAGGCTCGCTTTTATTTTCAGCAGTGCTTTTCAGTGCACTTTCAAAAGCTCAACAAAAGACCCAAACTAATGGAAATGCAACTCAAAAGGGGCTGTCACTAGCTCACGGCTTTTGCCTCGTTCAAAGTCAAGATCATGCGCCATGCGTGGGTCCGAGTATGTGTGTATGTGTGTTGCAACCTCCACCAAGCTATTCCTCACTCTCTCGTGTTGTCTCTCGCTGGCTCACAGCAGTCACTGGAAGCACAAAGAAACACACATAAGTAGGCTGGTGCTAATAAGACACAGGTGAGAATCATCATACATTAATTGTCAGTTCAACCTCATCTGGACCACACCCCTGCTGCTACATAGTCCAAAAGAGTTGGGCATTGGAAAAGGGAGACACATTTAGACACAATGTGTGCACTTACACTTATGATTTAATGCAGATTTATTTGCTATAAAACAATATCTTGGCAGCTGTGGGGTATGTTTAAACTAGTTCAGTTTGACAACCTCTATGAAGGGTTCATAGCGTTTAAACATACTTCACAGCTGCCAAGATATTGTTTGATAGCAAATAACAGGGTGTTCATAGAGCGTGCATGGGACAGAGAAAATGTATGGAATTAATTTTGTGCCAATAGTACTGAACTTACTGTAACTTATCAAAAAGCAAAAAAATACAATGATAAAGAAGAAAAACACTCTAAAACTGAAAACGGCAAACTCACTGGCAAAAATTTCACATGGTCTTCAAATAAACAGCATTCTTTGTTAGTAGTTTTAATGTAGTTTCCATTTTTGACCACTAGGCGCAATAATAACTCTATGGAAACTAAATGGGGCAGTGAGGAAGCTGTCCTACAATTTTGCAGCATCTAAAAAAAGTGGCCAAATCAAAGAAACGTTGGTTTATATCTCTAAATAGGAATTTATGAAGATTAACTTTTACTGAATGGCTGATATACTGTATGTGGTGTGGCTCTGCCCCCACCTGCCCCTATTGACGAGCCACCACTGCCTGCAATATTAACTCTTGGTGAGTGAACTTATGTTTCAGTCATGAAATGATTAGCCATAGATGACATGACTAACATGACACCAGGTTCTGGTAAACAGCTGGTATGAAAGAGGAGTAAAGGAAGTCATCTATGTTAAACTGGAGCAACCGATTCAGAACAGTACAGCCCTGGCTTGTTTATCCTGCAGTTTAACGCCATTTCATGATGTCACTGGTGTGAATCCCACACACTGTTTTAAAGCGCAATTCAGTAGCATCACCATGGATGAGTGGCCAGTTGCCAAGACTTAATAATATGAGACATTTAACATGACCTGGATGACTGAAAACCTTCACATTGTTAGTATCAAATCCAGGGAGGACTGTGGGAAATACAACTGAAATTTGAAAAGCTAAAGTAAGACAGTGCAGTAGTTAAAGTCTGTTTTCTGAACAATCTTGACTGAAGCTGTCAAATATCATTTTATTTATGTGTGTGTATGGGTAAAAGTGAAAAAAAAAGTTTTTTTTAAAGTGATAGTCAACTGACCAAGATTTTTTAAAGATATGCAACAGAGAATAATTTATACTTTTACTGTGACATTTTCTTTTTGTTTTTTATGTTTAATGTTAGAATTGTAATGGCATTTCTTTTTTATGACATACAGTGGGTATAGAAAAGAATCACCCCCCTTTAAAATAATCACATTTTGTTGCTTTTCAGCCTGAAATGTACGGAGCCCCTGAAGTGACCTGTGCAAAAAAAAAAAAATCACAGAGACTTTTGCGTGCGCATGTGAACAGTTTCTCGTGCGCACGCGTTACAGTTTCTTGTGTGTATAGCTGTCTTCCATTTAAGTCATGTCACTCTGTGATTACATACCTATGTTGGGAAGCAAGAACAGAAGTAATGTCTTTGTATTGAAGGCCAACTTTAAAATATATCTCTATAAATGCATGCGCATCCATGCTCCCGGTTTGTAGACGTGTAAATGAATGATGGCAAAGACGCACACAGAAGAGAGCTATACACATACCGGAAACTGTAACACGTGCACACGAGAAACTTTTCTTGTGCTCACACGAAAAGTTTCTCGTGCACACGCAAAAGCCTTTTTTTTTTTTTTTTTTTTTTTTTTTTTTTTTTGCACAGGTAACTTCAGGCACTCCGTAGAAACGAAGACAGACACAGTTTTTGTTTTATCCAGCTGTATTTACTCAGTGCAACTTATAACATCCAAGTAAAAAATAAAATAAATTAAAAACCAGAATCACTGAGTTGTGAAAAGGATCACCCCTTTGTTTTAATTTGCCTTAATTTTTTAATTACAGCTTTTCTTCTGTTGGGATATGTCTCTACTAACCTTGCACATCTAGACTTTGCAATATTTGCCCACTCTTCTTTGCAGAACTGCTCAAGTTCAGTTAAATTTGATGGTGACCGTTTGTGGACTGCAGTCTTCAAGTCATTCCACAGATTTTCAATGGGGTTAAGTCTGGGCTCTGACTAGGCCATGCAAGGACATTCACAGAGTTGCTTCAGAGTTGCTGTAGGCCTCTTGGTAGCCTCTCTGACCAGTTTCCTCCTGGCTCTTTCATCCAGTTTGGAGCGACGTCCTGATCCAGGGAGGGTCTGTGTTGTACCAAATACCTTCCACTTCTTAATAATAGACTTCACTGTGCTTCTAGGTATTGATAAAGCCTTTGAAATTTTTTTGTATCCATCTCCTGACTTGTGCCTGTCGACAACTTTATCCCGGAGATCTTTTGACAGTGCCTTGCCACCCATAGTTGATTGTTTGCTTCAATTGCACTACAAAATGCTCAAGGAAAGCTCTTTTCATGCTGAGCTAATCAAAATGACCACAGCTGATCACAGTTGAAAGTCAGATGGCTTTGTGTGCCATTGAGAAGGTGATTAGTTACACCTGATTGAGTTTACAAGTCATTTTTAGGAGGGGGGTGATCCTTTTTCCAACTCGGTGATTCTGGTTTTTTATTTATTTTTTTTTTTCTGACATGTTGGTGTTATATCTTTCACTTGGATGTTATAAGTTGCAGCTGGATAAAACAAAAACTGTGTCCATCTTCGTTTCAGGCTGAAAAGCAGCAAAATGTGATTATTTTAAAGGGGGGTGATTCTTTTCTATACCCACTGTATTTTGATTTAGGACTTTCGTTCTCCCTTAATATGTTAAACAGTGGCATAAAATCCTTTCATAATTATATAACTATAATGAATTAACAACTAATTTAATAATATAACAAATAATTTTCTTTTGTACAGGCAGAAGTGCACACATTTAAGTGCAATTGAGTTGTTATGTGTCATTGTGCTGTAAGCATTACATGAAAAAGCATAAAGTCAACAGATTTAAGTTGGAAATTTTAGTTTAGATTAGACTCAAGCGGCAAGGATTAGTGAAGATCCACAGTGATTATGGTGCTGGCGTTGTTCCTGTCTAAAAGTAGAATGATGCAGGAGTTTGTTTTGGATGTGTGCTGCAGCCTACATCTTGTAGCTCTTCATCATTTTGTGTCCTTTTCTTCAAACTACAGAAACATTATGATAAACATACAATCCAATGTCATGTTTTTTTTAGCACATCTTACAATTTTACGTTTAGAAACAGTAAATAACATCAACACAGCAGCAGTGCATATAGTAAATTATTTATTAAGGAGAATAACTTGATTTAAATGAGCTACGTCACTATGTTAGATGATCCGTCTTTAAACATCAGTTGTTTCTCAGATTTTACCCATGGGTATGATGTTCTTAAAAAAAAACACACACAAAAAAACAAGCTACTCTGTGTTAAAACGTCATATATTAACATTTACATTGGTACTGCATGACAAATTACTATTTTAGAACTCACTATTTCAAATGACTATTTCCTTCATATAACACACAGAATACTGTGTCACCTCTATTTCATGCCAAGTGGAATTTTCTATATGCCAGTTATATTTAATATGCCAATTCATTTCATATACGAATAACACACATCATCTGGTAGTTCTTTCATTCATGGACTTTTTTCTGGTGCAGTGTTGGAAATTATTATGTATATTTGCAGACTACTTTAAAGGCAAGACTTTATATTAGTCACACACACACACACACACACACACACACACACACACACACACACACACACACACACACTCAAATGCTGCAGTAGGGTTTGTTATTTTCATGCCAGTTCTTGTCAATTCTTTTCGTTCCTTTGCCCTGAACCACTGTATTGTTGACATTTTTGTTGCTCTGCTGCTGTTTCTTGCATGTGTGATTGTGTATGTTGTGTGTGTGTGTGTGTGTGTGTGTGTGTGTGTGTGTGTGTGTTTTATTTCATCTGCTCTTCTCATACAACTTCCACATTTTTTTTTACTTTGCTACAAGATAATTATGACCTTATCTTAATAATACTAATACTACTACTACTACTAATAATAATAATAATAATACATTTTATTTGTTGCTTCCTTTCATAACACTCAACGGCATCATACAGTACCACAAGAAAAAACAATAAGAGCAGCATAGTTAACTTTAAGTTTGCTTGATACTGCCCAAGCAAAGTCAGTTGTTTTATGAGTTTCCGAGTTTTAAGTAAGAATTTCACAGGTGCAAATAAAAACACACTTTTTGTCTTTAGCACCTTTTATATATACCATATTACAATATATCTTTTAATTTAGACTGAATTTTTTCATTCAAAAATACTATCAGAAAGAGCAATTGGTTCAATAAGTGCCTTTCAGTATTCTCTCATAGATTATTTTGCCCTGGTATCTTTTTAATTAGCTTCATTTGTGAGATGAAAACATTTAGAGCACACTGGAGAAAAAAATCCTCTGAGTAATGTCTGAATTAAAATTCCCTGCAAGGCAGCACCTCTACTTTTTCATTTCTAGTGATTAAAATGCTGATACTAATATAAATGAATATAAATAAAACTGTTTATTATCCCCATGTAAATTATATTACAGTCCCGATGGCATTTGATGAGAAATATGCAAATGTGCATAAGAGCATTTAGACTAATTTCTACATGTTACCTTTTACTCTTCCAAACACCTTCAAGTATTTTTAAATGATTTATGTGTACACTCAGATAGCATGTGCTTCATTGATCTTTAAGGCAGAATTTTATCTGTAGTTTGAACCTTTACCCTTTATTTTTAATGAGCTCTGTGGTTTCAACACAGAAGCACTGACATCGTTCACGTTATCCTTTAATATGCTTCACAGTGATGATGTTTTATGATGAAGTCTCTCACTATGCTTTTTTCCTCCCACTTCTCCCTGCCTCCATTTCTTTGCTGTTTATTTCTAGTGTCAAACTAAGAGACACCAAAGAGAAAGTCACTCACTATTTCACTCACCATTTTTTTCACCACTATTTTTCCCCAAGTGTGTCTCAGCTGAAAGGAGCCAGGAAAGCACAGTGTGAAGCAGCTCAGAGCAGTCCTACAGCTTCCTTCTCTTTGCCTGCCTCTCTTGTCCTTCCACCAACATGTGGGCTATTTATGGCATGGGTAATTTCCATGGGAACTGATGGGAGGCTTATCGGCTTTGGGCTGTTAATGGGAAAGCTTTTGACTTTCTGCTGACAGCGGAAGTGTGGAGCTGCGGCAGCCTCCTATTGTCTCAGTGATAATGGAAAGAACACTTCATCGGCCTTCCAGCACAATGGGTCAGGGCTGGAGTCTGCAGCAGGTTTATCCTGCCCGTAATCATTGTGCTGCTTTATTTATTTATTTATTTATTTATTTATTTTTGTTATCGGAGTGCATAGGAATGCAACGCGGCTGCGGTCCACCCACTCTCCCCTCACTTCTGGATGTGCCTAACTGCATATTTCTGTCAATCCTGAAACTACACAAGCTCAAAAGCATTTTCTAAATGTAAAACTTCTATGATGACAACACACATAATGACGAGAAGCCGCCTCTTTAGTTACGTGAATAAATTAGATATAGGAGTGTTTGATTTTTTTCCCCCAGTAGTGTACTGTTAATATTTTTGTTTAAACACACTGTAAATAATTGACTGCAAATTGTACAGTAATTTACTGGCAAGACAGTTGGCAATCAACTACTGAAAAAATTACAATAAACAACTGTAAGCATATTTACAGTAAAGTACTATATATCTTACATAGTATAAAATATAACACATAATCCAGTACATTTGCACATTTGTGATGTGTTCATGTGTTCAAATCCCAGCACTGCCAAACTGCCATGGTTGGGTCCTTGAGCAAGATCCTTAACCTTCAACTCAGTTGTATCCTGCATCAATTGTAAGTCACTTAAAAAAATGCATCAGTCAAATAAGCAAATTATGTGTTCTTTTAAACTTTGTACGATATTACAGTATGTTATGGTAAATATGTGTACAGTTGCTTATTACTGGAAATTACTGTAATTTATTCATTTATTTATTTTACAGTGTGTGCTTTATAAATTAATCTAACTTGACTAAGAGCAATAACAATATTGCCTACACAAGAAAAGAAATTCAGCTAGGGCAGAACTTTAAAACTTCCATTTAAGATCATTGAACTTCTAAGTGCAACTTTCTTTTAAAGGCCGACCTCCCCAGGCTGTTCCCATAAACTCGAAAATGGGCTCGCTTTTATCCCCATCTCCTTTTTTTATTATCTCAAATTCACCTCCGTGTCACTAAATGGGACTCAGAAAGCACTAATCTGCCCCTTCATCTTAGTTTTGAGGTGCTGTTATTGTGTCGGAGTGTAAGAGCTCTCATTGAAGATTAACTGCTCTGGTATAAGTGCAGTGATCATTATCTGATCCCACATTATATTTCAGTTTGGCAGCTTTGATTCGTACTGGAACTGAACTCTGCCAAAGAAAAATTGCAACGTGCTTTTAGTGTGTGTGAGGCCTAATGGAGAAGGAGAGTCGAGTGAATGAGGGATTGCAGCTGGGCAAGTTATGGGTGTTGATTTGTGTCATTTTTGTGTTCAGGTTCAGCCCGGTGAGTGAGAACGCTCCGATCGGCCAGGCTGTAGGAATGGTTCTTGCCGCGGCTGCAAACACCACCGTGTTCTACTCCATCGTGGGAGGCAATCAGGGGGGTGAGTGACCTGATAACAGTAGAACAGAATGTCGGACAGCTGTTTCATCCACATATTTGTTTGTTTTGTTTGGATAATTATTAGTGCTCATGCTTTCTTCTTACAACAGATTTTCATCCACAGCGTCTGTAACGTATGATTATCAATGACAAGATTTTCTGACACATTTCTCTGTACTCAGAAGAATGGCAGCAAATGTTTATGATGAAACATTTTGTAGAAAGCATTTATTCAGGTTTTGTTTTAGTCCGAGGTGGTTATGCATTACCACCGTACATAAATACCACAGAAGCTGAAGGAAAACATACACTGATCAGCGATAACATTAAAACCACCTGGCTAATATTGTTTAGGTCCCCTTTGTGCTACCAAAATGGCTCTGATCTGTTGAGGCATGGACTCCACAAGACCTCATGAAGGTGTGTTGTAGCATACCGGGAACACCCCACAAGACCTGCCGTTTTGGAGATGCTCTGAGCCAGTCTTCTAGCCATCACAATTTGTTCCTTGTCAAAGTCGCTCAGATCCTTACACTTGCCCATTTTTCCAGCTTCCAACACATCAACTTCAAGAACTGACTGTTCACTTGCTGCCTAATATATCCCACCCCTTGACAGGTGCCACTGTAATGAGATAATCAATGTTATTCACGTCATCTGTCAGTGGTTTTAATGTTATGGCTGATCTGTGTACATATTGTTTTATTGTTTGAAGGTTGAATTTAACTACATAAGTACGTACAACTTTGTTCAAACATTCTTTGGTATCTGCTCCATGCTAAGACCTTTATTAATACAATGTAATAGCTGTAGTTTTGAATTCATGTTATATATTCTCACACTGACATTTCTTGATGTTTATTGATTGAAGTCAATAACTGCACTTATATAACTTCATATTTTTCAGTTATTTTCCAAGTAGAGGGGAAAATCTTAAAATGATTGTTTGTCTTTATCACACATGCACTACAGAAACAGTGGATAGAGATTAGGTTGAAAAATGCTGCAGTATTTCTTCAAACCCTTTTACTTCTCTTGGAGACCTCTGCTTCACCCTTTCCTGACGTACGCTTTCCTGAGTCATTTATAAGCTCTGATTGCTGTAGCTGTGTGCCCTTGCTCATTTCCCTTAGGGAGTGTACTCAGCACTGTTTAACTGACCCAGGCTGTAGATCATACTCTTTGCTGTGGTGATGTACATTTTATCAGTAGCTGAATACTGGCTTTGCAACATATATAGATAGAATTAAACAATATGTTTTAACCATACTATGTTTTTGGTCTGTTTGGTCATTTTGGCAATTCCTACCCGCTTCCCTAATGTACAGCTATCAACAGGGCAGGGTGAAAACTAACATACACTTCCTCTGTCATGTGACGCCAGCTGTTGCATTATTATTATTATTTTTTGTCCCTGATGCTCAAGCTATGTCACAGAGCAGCGTACCAGACTTGGAGGAAAGTTCTGTCTGCCCTCTTCTACATACATGAGCGAACGCTTTTCTGTTTCACTACTCGGAAGCCCAGCCATATAATCTTACAGCTTTGCAAGCTAGTAAACTATACAGAACACCTACTAGAGTGCTCTTAGAAAGTATTTCTCCTGATTTCTTCTGTTTTTTGTGTATATCTCATACTAGATTATTTCAGAAATTAAAACAAAATCTAAGATAAAACAAAGGCAACCTGAGTAAACACAAAATACAGTTTATAAATAATAATGTTATTTATTAAAGAAAAAAGTTATCCAATACCAACTGGACCTGTGTGAAAATGTATTTGCCCCATAGTTACTAATTTCCCAAATCTATGAAACTGCATTCATAATGGGGTTCAGCTGGACTAGACACAACTAGGCCTGATTACTGCAAACCCTGTTCAATCAAATCAACACTTAAATAGAACTTTTTCAACAGCATGAAGTTGGTTAAAAGGTCTTACCCAGTAACACACTATGCCAAAATTGAAAGAAATTTCAGAAATGATGAGGAAGAAGGTGATTGAAATACATCAGTCTGGGAAGGCTTACAAAGCTATTTCAGAGGCTCTGGGAGTCCAAAGAACCACAGTGAGAGCCATCATCTCCAAATGGAAAAACTCAGCACAGTAGTGAACCTTTCCAGAAGTGACTGACCTTCCAAAATTCCTCCAAGAGCACAGCAACTACTCTTTCAGGAAGTCACAAAATAGCCAATGACAACATCAAAGGAACTACAGGACTCTCTTGCATCAATATAGGTCACTGTTCATGACTCCGCTATCAGAAAAGCACTGGGTATAAATGGCATCCATGAAAGAATGGCGAGGTGAAAACCACTGCTAACCCAGAAGAACATTAAGGCTCATTTGAATTTTGCCAAAACACACCTTGATGATTCTCAAACCTTTTGGGAGAATGTTCTGTGGAACTGTGTGGGGATGCTTTGTTGCTTCAGGGCCTGGGCAACTTACAATAATTGAGGGAAACATGAATTCTGCTATCTACCAGAAAATCCTAAAGGGGAATGTCTGGTCTTCAGTCCGTAAGTTGAAACTCAAGAGCAACTGGATTATGGAGCAAGACAATAATCCAAAGCATAGGAGTAAGTCCTAGTCTTGGAAGTAAGTGAAAGACTGATCTCCAGTTATCTGAAGCATTTGGTTGCAGTTATTGCTGCTAAATGTGGCACAAGCAGATTTAATTTTAAACTAATTTTAATTAGTTTTTCACGAGTGATAGGTGTTTGATAACTTTTTTTTTGCTTCAATTAAAAAATAAATAAATAAAAACTATATTGTGTGTTTACTCAGGTTGCCTTTGTTTTATGTTGTATTTCGTTTGAAGATCTAAAACTATTTAGTATGACATAGACATATAACAGAAGAAATCATACTTTTTCACAGCACTATATATCGTTCATAGTTTCATCTTGTCTCTTTGACTCATTGTGTCCCCTGTGAAATGTGCTCGCATCATTTTGTGCTTGTATTTGTAGGTGAGTTTAGGGTGGATAACCGCACTGGAATGATTTACACCGCAAAGCTGCTAGACTACGAGACGCGCACCAGCTATGAGCTCCGTCTGCAGGCTGACTCTCTGGCTCTCGTCTTGGCCAACCTGCGCGTGCCTTCCAAAAGTAAGTGCTGTGCAAAAGGTCATGACCTCAGACATGATATGAAGAAACTCTGGCAGCTTTCTCAGACAGACGTCACTGCTATTGCATTATCGCAGGCTGAGGCCTGGAAAGCAGCAGGGCTATCTCACTCTCTCCACCTGCTCCTCGCTTTATCTGCATTCCCGCTCAAACAAATGGCTTCCCGCCTGCTGAGAGCTTTTTATTAAAACTTTATTGATGTGTGTTGAAAGGATCAGAGCAGAACAGGACTAGCATCACATAAATAAGATTGTCACAGTCCAATTAGTCAGACACACACACACACACACACATGCAGGAACACACATCTACACACACATTAAAGCACACTTTGCTACAAATAGCAGCATGAACTTCATAATGTTGTGTTAATGGTTTGAATCAATTTGGGTGTAGTGGTTTTTTCGCTTTGCATGGAAACTGAAAATGCACTTAAAGCCCGCTCAAGAACATATTGTCCTACAGGGGACAATTATTCTGCTGAATATTATTGCATGTAGTCCGTAAATGCAGCGGTGTGTGTGTGTGTGTGTGTGTGTGTGTGTGTGTGTGTGTGTGTGTACAGTATGAGTGTTGAATTAACTCTTGCCGCACTCGTTTTTCAGTTTTAAACACTGTACACATTTTTCTGTCTAATTATCTGATATGATGAATAGCACTTTGTTGGTCACAATAGGTTCCAAGTCCACAGCCACATGATATTAGATTTTTCAGCATTGCACAGTGGAAGAAAAAATGCTTTTGACAGTACATATTTCTCAGCTCTACTCTTGCGTAGAGGTTGAGCCGGCTTTGTGTACATATTTATTCTGTGCACCTCAAACTCTAACCGTAACAAATAGGTTCAGCAGTTTCACATACTGAGAGCTGTTTCTAACCCAGTCTCTCTCACTTCTTTTGTGTTCGTGTGTGTGTGTGTGTGTGTGTGTGTGTGTGTGTGTGTGTGTGTGTGTGTGTGTGTGTGTTCATAAATGGAAAATAATACACAGCAAACACAGCCAAGGTGTTTATCAACGTGCAGGATGAGAACGATCATCCTCCGGTGTTCACCGAGTCCTTGTACATCGGCGGAGTAACCGAGGACACTAAGACCTTCACGTCAGTCCTGAAGATTATTGTGAGTATCCTGTAATAATAATAATAATAATAATAATAATAACAATAATAAGTTTCTCCAGCAGTGGAGAGACGGAACTTAGGGACACAGAGAAGACCTAGGTTTTATGAGCGAAGGGAGCATGTTGGTGTGTAAATGTGCAGTAAGTCACAAAGATATTGTGATACTGTAGTACTTTATTTCCAAGAATGAGAGGAATTTGGGTCAGAATCTACAATTGTACATCCCAGTTGTGGCCACTTTGGTGTTTTTGCACTATGTAAGCTTCTATATGTGCTAGCTACTGGCTGCATATGTGATTGTTAGAATAGTGAACTTTTGTCTCCTCAGACAGGTTTGCCTGCCAACGCTGCTGCAATGCCACCCACCTCTGCCTCCACTCTGTTCCTGTCCAATTAGACCCTGTCTTCCACTCTCACCCAGAAAATGTCACCCTCTCAAAAGTTTTGCTGCTGTCTTTCTCTCTAACTGCCGCTCCTTCTGACCACCACACACTTACCAGCCGTTATATAAATTGCTCACATGCGATGTGTCACAGGCTGCTTGTTAGCTTTTCTGGGCTAATAAAAAGTCTAGAACTGTTTGATTGATTACTCAGCATTAATGATTTAACTGATTGAAAGCGGACTCACATTGTTTTGGTTCAAATAACATTAAGTCTCTAACAGTCTGAAATAGGAAGCAGGGAGGAAACGAGAGGAAGAGGAAAGCATGCTCCAGCAACACTCCTGCCACAGCAAACACACTGATAGAAAAGCAGCCCAAGTACAACTGAGTTGAGCTGTGAGAGTTGAAAATGATTCTGTCATTTTGTTAAATAGTTCACTCGGTCTGTCTTGCTGACACACTGGTTCAAAACAAAAGCAAGAGCTCTGATTATACTGCCGTTTTCTCAAACCATCATCACGTAAAAGTTGACTTTGCTTACTTGCAAAGATTAAAAATATCTATTTGCAGTAACAAAAAGCTCTGCAGGCTTAATTTAGTCTATTTTACAGTGGTGCTTGAAAGTTTGTGAAAACGTTTCTACATTCCTGCATAAATATGACCTAAAACATCATCAGATTTTCACACAAGTCATAAAAGTAGATAAAGAGAACCCAATTAAACAAATATTACAAAAATATTATACTTGGTCATTTATTTATTGAGGAAAATGATCCAATATTACGTACCTGTGAGTGGCAAAAGTATGTGAACCTTTGCTTTCAGTATCTGGTGTGACCCCATTGTGCAGCAATAACTGCAACTAAATGTTTCTGGTAACTGTTGATCAGTCCTGCACATTGGCTTGGAGGAATTTTAGCCCATTACTCAATACAGAACAGCTTCAGCTCTGGGATGTTGGTGGATTTCCTCACATGACAAACTTTCAAGCACCACTGTACAGTATATCAGTTCAAAACTCCATTAACTATTTGGTTACACTTGAAATAAGGTTGCTGCTTAGATGGCCCTATGAAACCTAAAATTGAAGCCCTTCCTGACAACTACCATAAACCTAAATAAACATTTATAGAAGCTTATTCCAACAGGTGTCAGATGACATACAAGCTGCATTCATCAGTTTTTTTGTCAGGTTGACATAAAACACATACAATGACAGTTTCTTTGATTTTGTACTTTGTATGACATTTTCCAGGCTGATTTACATTAGCGCTTTAAGAACTGACTTCTTGTATTTCTGGCATGGCAGAGCCACATAAGGGTGACGAAGTGACACAACAGGTGCACTCTAATGTAGAATTAATATGACAGAAAATGTGACAAAATTGACACCATAATGACATAGTGAGTTATGTGTGCAGTATGTTTTCATTAAAAAAAAATCTTAAATGCTAAAATTATACTTACTGCAGTCAAGATCCAGAGAAAATGCATAGTGAATTTCAGTGTCATGACATTGTCGTAAGTGCCGTAAATGTAAATGTCCATGATTCAGGTGTTATTTCAACTTTGGTATTGATTGATAGTGATATTGGATATTGCTGATATACTCTGTATGGCCAAAAGTATGTGGACACATGACCATCACATCCATACTGTATGTGTGACTTCCCCAAACTGTAGCCACAAAGTTGGAAGCACACAATTGTATAGAATGTCTTTGTATGCTGTAGCATTAAGATTTTCCTTCACTGGAACTAAGGGGTTGAGCACGAACCTGTTCCAATATGACCTTGTCCACTATGCCCCTGTCCACAAAGCGGACTCCATGAAGACATGCTTTGCCAAGGTTGAGGTTAAGAACTCGAGTGGCCTGCGCAGAGCCCTGACCTCAAACCCATTGATCACTTTTGGGATGATCTGGGTGCCAGGACTTCTATACAACATCAGTGCCCAACCTCAATTACAGTATACTCTTGTGGCTGTCACTATGGACACACTCCAAAATCTAGAGGAAAGCCTTCTAAAAAGAGTGGTGGTTATTATAATAGCAAAGGGGGGACTAAATCTGCAATGGGATGTTTATTACGCACATACGGGTGTGATTGGATCTTTTTGGCCATATAGTCATTTGTAACAATGGATATCATATTGGACTATTTATATGGAAATAATATGATGTATTTAGCTTTAAGGGGTTTTTCACATGGCAGGTGACACGTCACTCTCCACTCCACCTGACTCTTTACAAATCCCATACGAAAGGTCAGTATTCTGCACTCAGCGCAGCTCTTGAAGCAGCAGGACAGCGCTGTCTCTAGAGTGGTAACCATAGTGACAGCAACGTGAAGCACAGCTAGTGTTCATCCACAGTGAATTGCTCCATTTGTTAGCACAGGCTAAATATCAGAAATAGAGAATATTTCATCTTAAGCCCTATCTGGATGGAATTAGTTTCTCTGAGTGAAATGAGATTATGATGTTACACATGGCCATATCATGTTTATTTATTTAGCAGCATCAAAATGTTGATGGTTATGGTCATACAACTGCTCATTCATTTATTTCTAGGTAACTAAATATTGCATTATATTGTAGAATATTTGAATTTGAAGCGGCTTTATACTTGTAGCCGACAATGTAATAGCCCATTTAATTAGCCTTTGTGATCGGCGCTGTTTTGATTTATTTTCTTCTCCTTCTTCTGCTAATGGGTTCCCAATGCAGGCATTATGGACATGAAGTTATACAACCCATACTAAGTATACTGTTGAGAGATTCGTCAGCAGCATTCATCGTTACATGATTCGGGTACACAAACGCGGCAAGTAGCAGAGGTCAAAAAAACTTTATTTCAGTGCAAGGTTTAGCATCTGCCAGCCAAAATAAATCGATCCGGACAGGACTAAAATTATCAGAAGACTGCAGAGTTGGTAACAAAAAAAGAACAGCTGGTAATTTAAGCACGCAGTTTGCTTAGGGGAGGACGGAAACTGACATGGCTGATATGGATGAAAATAAAATCACAGAAAATCCTCTGCAAATGATGGAATTGCTCCAGGTCGCAATATATATAGGGTTATAAATACATTACAACCAAACTTCAGCAGTGTGTCTAGTAGCTCACATGTAAATTTATGAATCACTAGTTGTGCTGTTTAGATATATAAATGTTTTAAAATAAATGATATCTATATAATTATATATTTGTATCTGTATATATCTATATAATTATATCTACATAATTATACAGTGTATTTATATGTCTCTCAATAGTCATATTATAGTATATTTCACACAAGCCTACTTGACATAAAATTACCACAATTACTCTTTATGACTGTTGGAGCAAGTTTTTCTATTTATTTATGCAAGTTTATGACGGTTATGTAGGTGTAGGCTTTCCAATCTCTGTCCTTGAGTAAAGTGTTGTCAAATATTTTTTTCTCTCCGTTTTAAGCTTTAAACCCCACATACATAATGCATAAAATTTTATATGAACAGATTCGATTCTATTCTGAACAACAGTTTGGCTGTAGTTCCTCTCACTTGCACAGGCTCTCACTTTCACAGAGTGAAAAGCGTTGTGAAAATGTGCATTTCTAAATTCCTTAGGGAATCTTTTCTTGTTTTTATTGACTCTCCACATTCATCTTCGACCTCTTGTTCTCGCTTGTTTTTTTTTTCATCCGTTCGTAGGAATGAATACTCTGCTCACATGCTCCAGTTTTGACATTGATCGCTCAGAGGTGCTTGTGTATATTTGTGTGCATTTGTGTGTGCGTGTGTGTGTGTGTGTGTGTGTGTGTGTGTTATGTGTGGCAGGCAACAGACATAGACACAGGGAACTACAGTAAGATGGCATACAGGCTGATCATCCCCCCCACTCCAGAGGGTCAGGACAGTTTTGTCATCGAGCAATACACTGGTATCATCAAAAGTGCCATCATGTATCGCAACATGCGCCGCTCGTACTTCAAATTCGAGGTCATTGCCACTGATGACTATGGAAAAGGTCTGAGCAGCAGCGCTGGGGTGGTGGTAAGTGTGTATGTGTGTGTGTGTGTGTGTGTGTGTGTGTGTGTGTCAGAATCAGAAAAACATTGGCCAAATAAGATTTCACTTATAGGGAATTTTACTTGGCAGTTGCTCCAGGTACAGAAATATAATACAATAGCAAAGTGAGTGTAAGGTGTTATGTACAGATTAAACAGATTAAGTTGTGAACATGTGTTTGGCTTTAATCATTCCAGTCCTGGCTTTTTTTTTGGGTACAAAACATATTGCTTAGATGTTTCATTTAGAAAATTGCTTAAAATATGAATGTACTTAAAATATGCTGAGGAAGACAAAATACACCATAATCAGTCATAACATTAAAACCACCTGCCTAATATTGCATAGGTCCCACTTGTGTTACCAAAACAGCTCTGACCTGTTGAGGCATGGACTCCACAAGACCTCTGAAGGTGTGCTGTGGTATTTGGCACCAAGATGTTAGCAGCAGATCCTTTAAGTCTTGTAAGTTGCGAGTTGGGTCCTCTATGGATTGGACTTGTTTGTCCAGCACATCCCACAGATGCTCGATGCTCTACTGCTACACAGCCCCATATGTCGCAAGCTGTGATGCTCTGTGTGTTCTGACACCTTTTTATCATAACCAGCATGAACTTTTTCAACAATTTGTGCTACAGTAGCTCTTCTGTGGGATCGGACCAGACAGGCTAGCCTTTGCTCCGCACACGCATCAGTGAGCCTTAGGCACCCACGACCCTGTCACCAGTTCACCGGATGTCCTTCTTTGGACCACTTTTGGTAGGTACTAACCACTGCATACCGGGAACACCCCACAAGACCTGCCGTTTTGGAGAAGCTCTGACTCAGTCGTCTAGCAATCAATTTGGTCCTTGTCAAAGTCGCTCAGATCCTTACACTTGCCCATTTTTCCTGTTTCCTAAACATGAACTTCAAGAACTGACTGTTCACTTGCTGCCTAATATATCCCACCCCTTGACAGGTGTCATTGTAATGAGATAATCAATGTTATTCACTTCACCTGTTGGTGGTTTTAATGTTATGGCTGATAGTATGGCTGATAAATACATAATGTGTACATAAAGTGTACATAAATAGTATAACTAGTAAAACAAATGCAACCTGAGTAAACACAAAATACAGTTTTTACATGATAATGTTATTTATTGAAGAAAAAAGATATGGGCCAACTGGGCCTGTGTGAAAATGTATTTGCCCCCATAGTTACTGATTCCACTAATCTATGAAACTGCATTCATAATGGGTTTCAGCTGGACTAGACACAACCAGCCCTGATTACTGCAAACCCTGTCCAATCAATTCAACACTTAAATAGAACTTTTTCAACAGCATGAAGTTGGTTAAAAGGTTACTCAGTAACACACTATGCCAAAATTGAAAGAAATTCCAGAAATGATGAGGAAGAAGGTGATTGAAATACATCAGTCTGGGAAGGGTTACAAAGCTATTTCAAAGGCTCTGGGACTCCAAAGAACCACAGTGAGAGTCATTATCTCCAAATGGAACAACTCAGCACGGTAGTGAACCTTCCCAGAAGTGTCCGAAATCCTCCAAGAGCACAGCAACTACTCATCCAGGAAGTCACAAAAGAGCCAATGACAACATCAAAGGACCTACAGGTCTCTCTTGCATCAGTAAAGGTCACTGTTCATGACTCCACTATCAGAAAGACATTGGGCAAAAATGGCATCCATGGAAGAGTGGTAAGGTGAAAACCACTGCTAACCCAGAAGAACATTAAGGCTTATCTGAATTTTGACAAAACACACCTTGATGATCCTCAAACCTTTTGGGAGAATGTTCTGTGATCTGATGAGTCGAAAGTGGAACTGTTTGGAAGACAGGTGTCCCATTAAAGCTGGAGTAAACCAAACAGAATTCTACAAAAAGAACATCATACCTACAGTCCAGCATGCTGGTGGAAGTGTGATGGTGTGGGGATGCTTTGCTGCTTCAGGGCCTGCGAAACTTGCAGTAATTGAGGGAAACATGAATTCTGAACTCTACCAGAAAATCCTAAAGGAGAATGTTCGGTCTTCAGTCCATAAGTTGAAACTCAAGTGCAACTGGATTATGCAGCAAGACAATTAGTTTTTCAATTGGGTGATAGGTGTTGTATAACTTTTTTTGCTCCAATAACAAAAAATAAAAAAAATAAGTAAACAAAAACTATATTGTGTGTTTACTCAGGTTGCCTTTGTTTTATGTTGTATTTCATTTGAAGATCTAACACTATTTAGTATGAGATATGCACAAAAACAGTACATGGTATATTGAAGCTGTTCTGGAGGCTCATGTTGACTCAACACCTTACTAACGCACTGTACAGGGTGTCCCATATGTACAGAATCATAGGGTTAATGCATAAATAATATTTCTACAGACCTTGATGTATCTGAGCAAGGAAGAATTAATCCAAATAATTCTACTTGTAGCAGTTTGTGTATTGAGAAAAATGGTGGAAAGTTTGAGCACGTTCTGTAAATGAAAGCTTTTGTTTTGTTTTTGTTTTCTCTCCTATGATGCTGGATTTATGGGACACTCTATATATTGTTTTTCCCTTTAATTTGTCACTTATGTGTATCTTGATAAGCATTCAGTGTTTGTGTGTATGGTTTTATGAGTGCACTCTTCTACAATAATAAATAGCTAAATAACAAAAAAAACACACTTGTTAGAGCAGCAATAAATTTACATTTGTTTACTGTCAAGTGAATCAATTTTCCTCCTAATTGCATTGTTCTAGTACTTATGCAGCCAGTGAATTGTGCATTTCCATGAAAGCAATGGAGCTAATAAGTCACTGATAGAATAAAAGGGGTTCAGAGAATTGAATGCCTGTGTTTGTGTGTTAAAAAGGGAGCAGACGGCTGTATGTGCAAAATTGTTGTTTGTTCCAGAAGCGTTCTCAGGTGTATGTGCTCCTTTTGGCTAACAGATTTAAAGGCTATTACAGCAGCATATGGCAGCTTGTCTCAAAGCCTGCTTTTGGCAGAAAGATCTCCAAGGCACAGCAAGTGAAAAATTCAAATTCTCTCTCTCTCTCTCTCTCTCTCTCTCTCTCTCTCTCTCTCTCACATGTCTCTCAGGTGTCTGTGGTGAACGCATTGGACATGCAGGTAGTGGTGTCCAACGTGCCACCTACCGTTGTAGAAGAGAACAAAGAGCAACTTGTCAGGTGATGCTTCCGTAACTGAACTGGAGCAGATGAACTGTTCTACCTCTTGAATTACACTAAATATCAGCTCCTATTTATGCATTATATCATCCTGCCAAGACTGAGTTTTGCAAATAAATTCAGTGCCTACAAGCACACCCAAGATCGTGTAATTACAGAATGAGGCTAGCACTTTTATTTATTTATTTATTTATTTATTTTCGTCTTTCGGCTGCTCCGGTTCGGGGTCGCCACAGCGGATCACCTGTGCACACCTGGCACAAGTTTTACACCAGATGCCCTTCCTGACACAACTCTCCCCATTTTCTGGGCTTGGGACCGGTGCTGAGAGTGCACTGACTCGTGCAACCCTCCAGTGGCTGGAGTTGGTTCCCTGACTGGAAATCTGACCCAGGTCACAGCGGTGAGAGCGCCGCACGCGAGCCACTAGTCCACCAGGGAACGAGGCTTGCACGTTTATTTAAAGTACTAAAAAAAAAATCAGTAAAAAAATGACTAAATGACAAACCTGGATTGTCACCACCACAAGCAGAGGCCTGAACTCAGTGTTTGGTGAAGTGCTTTTGACAACAATTTCCAGCTTTTTTTTCAGTGCAAGTTTTATACTGTATATACTGTAACTGTGAATCTTGAATCTTGAACTTTTATACTGGTTTTGCACACCGATTGGGTGCTTTTTGTTAGATTTTTTTTATCTCTGTTCTATTGGATTTTCTCACTAAGTACCTTAATAGACAAACATTATAACCGTTATCTCAGAAGCTGTTCGGTCTCCGCTGATGAAAAGCTCCCCTAAAGCATCGTTCATTCATCATCACTCTGGGGATAGAAATGCTGTGTTGGATCTGCAGCAAACATACCATCGGGCATTACAATAAGAAGCCTCTATATTCAGGGGAGCCATAAGATTAATCTCTAATTCTTTCTAAATGAGTCCACTGTGAGACATTGTGACTCGCTCCTCATTTCTTGGCTTGCCAGTGTGAGGAAATGGATGTGTGGAGAGGTTTGGTTTATATGATGCAACTTTGATTTCTTTGTGCAGACTCAGAACTGTTATATAACTTTTCTGCAGTTGCATTTAATGTTTTATGGTCTCAGCTGACTTTGTTAACTGATTGAGATACAATTGTTTAAGTCATAGACCCTGACATATGACTGTGCAGTATATTTTCAGCAGCGAGATTTGTATTTATCATAAAATGAGTTTTGTCCATGGATATAGATAAGATCCATACAGAGCTTCATGTATAAGGAAGGAAAGAAATGATTTCACGCCATATTGTGGCTATAGTTTGAGTGAGTTTTATTTCTTATTGTATTTTTGATCACAGGATTCTCGAGCGCTATGTGCAGGACCAAATCCCTGGAGCTAAAGTGATAGTGGAATCCATCGGACCACGCCGGCACGGGGAAGGATATTCATTAGAGGACTACAGCAAATCAGACCTGCAGGTGTACGCCATCGACCCTCTCACAAACAGGGCCATATCTCGACAAGAGCTCTTCAAGTAAGCAGCACGCATGTGGTATATGAAGAAATACAACACTCACACAATCCAACCTACCAGCAGAGAACAATCAGAAACTCAGCTCAGGCTATTCAGCTGTGTTCTCTAATGCTTGACATCCCTGGAAAATAATGGTCTGTTTTCCATTTTGTATTATTTCAAATTTATTATAATGTCTCTTATTACATATTAATTATTCTAATATAGTTTTTATTATGTAACAATTACTATTTGTTTCATATAAAAAATATTATTTTTGTTTTTTTGTAAATGATACTTCCCCCCACTCGGAATGGGTTATAATTATTAATGTACATTATTGAAGTTCAAAGTGTCTCTTCACTGAACAGGACTAGGAGATTTTAGTAATCATTACGATTATTTCAGCATGTACGCAGTTTTCCTTACACTGACATGTCTGCCAACAAAATGAGGCACAACACGCAATATTTCAGAAGCACTCAGTGCAATATTTTTTCTTTCATGTTTGGAATGATAAGTTCTGAGTCCTATAATTGGGGTGACATGAACTTAATTTCATTTAAACCATTTTTGTCATTTGAGCTAATTAGACTTTTCACCATTGTCTATCAAAGGGTCAGTGTATTACACCATAGAGCTCTGTGTAACTAATTAGCCATGAAGAATAAGTGGATAATGAAATCACGTTCTTTATTTTATTTGAAAATATTGCACTTAAGATATTCATAACTGCACAGCATTTACAAAGAGCTCTCATTTCAAATTCAGACCTTTTCCAGCTGCTGAAAAATATTCATAACATACTGTATATTTACTAATGTTATTGAATGACAACAACAGTAGTTATACTGATATCTTGTCAGCTTGTATTTGCGAGTGTTAGGATTTCCCCTCGCACTTCCGCTATTCACAGACTTTCGTTTTGTTTGCTTCCCCATGTGTGTCTTTGTTTTGGTTCATGTCTTGTCTCCGCCCCTGTGTTTTCATTGGTTCTGTTCTAATGTGCCTTAACGTGTTTCAGGTGTCTTGTGTCTAACTCTCGTTTTGTTCACGTATTAAAACCCCTGTGTTTCTTTGCCTCTTCGTGAAGTATTTGCCGAGTTACGTTGTTTCCTGTCAATACCAAGCCTTGATACCCTGAACTGTCTATTCTGGTGTTTTTGATCTTTGCTTTGTGTTTCGACTTTGGATTATTGCCTAGCCCCTTTTGGATACTGTTTGCCGTGTGTAAGAACCTGGACTGTTTATTTATTCTGCCTCAGCCTCGCGATTTCACCTGTTCCTATACTTCTGGCTATTCCTAATAAAGTGACTTTTCCCCTGCACTTGCATCCTGCTCCGATTCTGTGGTCTAACAGAATACTTCGCCTAACCATGGATGCAGCAGGAAAATGGAGGAAACTTCTCGCTGAAGCCTTTGTACCCGCGTTCAATTCAGTTCTTTTTCCACAATGGACTTTCATATATCCCCCCGACGCCTACAATGGTTTTTCAGTTTACCCCCAATGTTTTCTTTTACAGGCACAAATTTATTTTCTTAGTTTAGAGGACCCCAAACCTGACGAGAAGCAGTGGTTGGGGTTCCCCTTGTCACGCTTAGTAGGCTCAGCTCGCCAGTGGGCGGAGCTTCACCTGGCCAATGGATCTAATAAGTTAAGCGCCGTGTCAAGCTTTGTGGAACTACAAATAATAGTGTTCAGGAGTCCTGATTTTGCACCCGACCTTAAGATCTTCTTGGGGAGGGACCGCCTATCTGATCGGCCCAGCCGGCCGTTCACCACGCACTATGAGAGGGAGCTGGCTGACATGGTGGCCTACACCTCTCAGTCTCAGACCCAGGAGTGCTTGACCGAGAGCTGCATCAGACAGGCCAAACTACGGAGTCCCACATGTCTAGAACTAGGAATACAAGGCTCTTACTTTTGCTCCCTGGAGTGTTTCAAGGGCAGCTGGTGTGCCCACAAACGGCTCCACAGGAGAGCACCTGCAGAGCTCCAGCCGGAGACCCAGCAGAAGGTCTCCCCAGCGGAGCTCCAACCGTAGGTCAACCTGGCGACCTCGAACCCAGAGCTCCAGCCGGAGATCCAGCAGATGGTGTCCCCAGCGGAGCTCCAACCGGAGGTCAACCTGGCGACCTCCAACCCAGAGCTCCAGCCGGAGATCCAGCAGATGGTCTCCCCAGCGGAGATCCAACCGCAGGTCAACCTGGCGACCTCCAACCCAGAGCTCCAGCCAGAGACCCAGCAGATAGTCTCCCCAGCGGATAGTCTCCTCTCAAGCCACGTTCATGCTGGAGGTCAATGAGGCGACCTCCTCTCCAGAGCCAAGGCCAAGTTCCTGTCCAAGCTCCTGCCTGGCAACAATGGTGCTACACAAAATATTGACACTTTGGGCCATATTTGGACATTTTCACTTAGGGGTGTACTCACTTTTGTTGCCAGCAGTTTAGACATTAATGGCTGTGTGTTGAGTTATTTTGAGGGGACAGCAAATTTACACTATTATACAAGCTGTACACTCACTACTTTACATTGTAGCAAAGTGTCATTTCTTCAGTGTTGTCCCATGAAAAGTTATAATAAAATATTTACAAAAATGTGAGGGGTGTACTCACTTTTGTGAGATACTGGATATATATACTTTTTAAGTCTGTTTTTATTAAAAGCTGCAGTACGGAACTTTTGCCTCTCTACTGCCAAACTGCAAGTGACTTATGGAGTTATTTTTTTCCATGAGTTGTGCTTCAGCACTGCTCTTCTGCGCAGATGAATCTGATGTTTTGGGGTATACTATGTGTTGTATATTAGCTCCAATACTTGACAACGGAGGTGGTGGCGGATACAGTTTTCTTGGAGTAGAGGTGAATTACTCTCTCTCATAGCTAGCAGAAAATAAGTACAATTTACCACACTAACCATAGGAAAACAAACAAACAAAAAAAAAACCCAACAACATAGGAAACTCGATACCTAGCTGAATCAAGCGAACAAACGTGCTAATGTTAGCTAGCTACCTATTGAGCCACTGAAATGTCTTACCTGTTCAGCAGAAAAAAGCCATCTCTGCATCAGTCTTCAATCCCTTCAGGTCTTGGAGTTTTCGCCACCTCTCAAAAGCCATGCTGATATTTATTCTCATTTTAGCACAGGCGCCGGCACGTTCCCTTTTTGACTGCAGGCTCTCCGCAGTTTGAGGTTTCTTTGTTTTGCAACAGCTGATTCCCCAGATGTCAACGATGATTGCCGTGTAGAACTATCCAGATTAAAAGCAGGCATTCAGATGACAAGTTTAAATTCTAAGCAACTGTTGTAAGAACAAGCTACAAACACTCCATCATCCTCAGCCCCCACACATGCGATATACTAGCCGGGACAACTTCTTTCTGTTTACGGATGCGACGTAACCACATAAGGACGAATGACGTCAGACTGACGTTTCCCACGAAATCTGACCCGACAGCTCAAATTACAAAATCATTATTAGAAGCTTAATGTTGTGAATCGGGGTAAATTAAGGAGACAGTTTTGAACACTGTGTTTTATGTACTAGCTCAATAATTGATTTTTGTTTAATTTTAATCAAAAAAGGTTCTGTACTGCAGCTTTAATATGCAGTATAGCTCCTTGGGGAATTGCATCTCATTGAATCTTGTTGTATTTGACAATCAAGGTGTTTGTATTTGTATTCATTTTTTAATCCATTTATGTGGAGTGTCTGTTACAGTGTCTTGTAACAGACTGTCTTGTCTCAGTGCGTTAACATAAACCTTAAAGCTGGAATTACTGTCCGAGCCCTGCGGTTATAGAAATTTAATCAGCACCTTCTAGGCAATCAGATTCATTCAACTTCAACAGCACTGTGGTATAATGTGATATAATCCTTCTCTAACCACTCAACTACTGATATTCTTAAACATAGCTTGTGAATCCATGAATATTATTAAATCCCAGTACACATATTACTGTTAATGGCAGTAGTTACTGTTACTGTCTGGTAACTTATCAGTCTTTATTTGGCAGGTTTCTGGATGGTAAGATTCTAGACATTAATAAAGAGTTCCAGCCATATCTGGGTGAAGGTGGGAGGATTTTGGAAATCCGTTCGCCAGACATTGTAGCTACAGTGAAGAAAGCTGCACAGGCTGTGGGCTACACAGAAGGAGCGCTACTCGCCCTCGCCATCATCATCATCCTCTGCTGCATCCCAGCCATCCTCATCATCATGATCACCTACAAACAGTGAGTACTGGTTTGGAAACTAGAAAGCAGAGAGCAGCGTTATCATGATATGACTGATGAGTAAGCCTACCTTTGGAATTGTGAATCCACTGTTGTTAAAGGCACTGTTAGTGATCGTTTCTTCTCAGAGTCAGAGTCTCTAATAAATAACACATTACACTGCTGAGAGATTTGACATTATCAAGAGCAGTATAAAGTCTGTGTAAAGTACTAGAGGAAGGAGAAACCTAACAATAAAGAGAGACAGAGGAAAAGAGATAGAAAGAGGTGCTGGATGAAGACAGAAATAGTGAGAAAGTTGTGTGAATTGGTGCCAGGTATGAAGCAGGGTATTTCTGTGTAATTAGGCATACTAACAGGCAAATCTCCCCATGAGCACCACGTGAAAGTGGATTAATTACAGTCATTTGTGACAGATCTGATGCATTCTCTATTCTCGTCACACTGCTTTGTCACACCTCAGCCAACATCGCAACAATACAGCATCTGTCTGCGCAGATCTCCTCCAACAATTCCTCACTCCAGGGAGATAAATAAGAAACAGAGACAAAGAAAAAACATCTACAGTAGGTCCACAGGGCTTCCCTGTCTCACTCACAGATTCAATTAAATGCGGTTCAATTCAGTTTTATTTCTATAATACATTTTTCACCACAGACATTTCCACAAAGCTGTTTCACAGAAATCGGTGTCGAGATCCCAGGTGAGGATGTTAGAGGCAAAATGGCATGAGAAAGAAACCTTGACTCAAAAGGCATCCCCCATTCTCCTTAGTGCACTTGAGATTGTAATCATAATGTAAAATGTATGAAACTGATTAAATAGAGGCATATCATACAAAAATAAATAAAATCATTGGTATAAGCCAGTGATGATTGGTAAAAGTCTGTCAAAGATATGATGGAATAGCAATTGTTTGCAGGTATGAGATTTAAGCATATGAAAATCAGAAGTTCAATATGCGCACATGGCAGGTTTCGAAAACAAAGGAACAGGTTATTAGTTTGTGAGACTGATTAGAATCCTTGACTGGAGCATAAGCGTGATAACACGAGAGACAAATGTCATACCATCTTGTTGTCCATTTAGTTCACACAAACATTCACACAAACATGCAAGAGAACCATTTAAGGACAAATGTACCCAACAATCCTATTAATTAGGATGATTTTAACTTCTATTCTTTCATTCTACAACCCCAATTCCGAAAAAGTTGGGACGCTGTGTAAAATGTAAATAAAAACAGAATGCAATGATTTGCAAACCCATATTTTATTCACAATAGAACATAGAAAACATACCAAATGTTTAAACTGAGTAAAACGTACAATTTTAAGGAAGAAAAAAGGTAATTTTGAATTTGATGGCAGCAACACGTCTCAAAAAAGTTGGGACAGGGCCATGTTTACCACTGTGTAGCATCCCCTCTTTTAACAACAGTCCGTATACGTCTGTGAACTGAGGAGACCAGTTGCTGGAGTTTTGGGAGAGGAATGTTGTCCCATTCGTGTCTGATGCAGGATTCTAGCTGCTCAACAGTCCTGGGTATTTGTCGTATTTTTCATTTCATGATGCGCCAAATGTTTTCAATCGGTGAAAGGTCTGGACTGCAGGCAGGCCAGTTCAGCACCTGGACTCTTCTACTACGAAGCCATGCTGTTGTAATAAATGCAGTATGTGGTTTAGCATTGTCTTGCTGAAACATGCAAGGCCTTCCCTGAAAAAGACGTCGTCTGGATGGAAGCATATGTTGCTCTGAAACCTGTATATACCTTTCATCATTGATGGTGCCTTTCCACATGTACAAGCTGCCCATTCCATAGGCACTAAATGCACCCCCATAACATCAGAGATGCAGGCTTTTGAACTGAGCACTGATAAAAAGCCAGATGGTCCCTCTCATCTTTAGTCCAGAGGACGTGGTGTCCACAGTTTCCAAAAAGAATTTCAAATTTTGATTTGTTTGACCACAGAACAGTTTTCCACTTTGCCTCAGTCCGTTTTAAATGAGCTTTGGCCCAGAGAAGACGGTGGCGTTTCTGGATCATGTTCATATATGGCTTCTTCCAGCATTTTTGGATGGCACGGCGAACTGTGTTCACAGACAATGAGTTCTGGAGGTGTTTGAGCCCATCCAGTGATTTCCAGTATTGATTTTCGCCTTTGTCCCTTGCGCACAGAGATTTCTCCAGATTATCGGAATCCTTTGATGATGATATTCAATTCAATTAGTTTTATTTGTATAGCACTTTTAACAATGGACATCGTCACAAAGCAGCTTTACAGAATAAATCAATTTCGGATCTAAATTTTAAATAAATTTATCCCTAATGAGCAAGCCAGAGGCGATGGTGGCAAGGAAAAACTCCCTGAGATGATGAGGAAGAAACCTTGAGAGGAACCAGACTCAAAAGGGAATACATTTACATTTACGGCATTTGGCAGGCACCCTTATCCAGAGCGACTTTTGAGTCTCTATCATCAAATACATCCCAATCCTGGTTCACTAGGTCACTGACTAAGAATACTATTAGTCTAAAAACTCTGTTGGAAGGTAAAATGGTAAGAGAAACACACACACAACACAAATAAAACATTTGGCCGACCATACTTCATACTGAAACTTTAGCTCTAAAGCACAGACAATTTCAAGCTTTCACAAGAAATTAAAAGTTTACATACCTCAATATGCTTCAGCAGGTTGGACGGTGAGTTTTTGAAGGCTGTGATTTGATTTGTTTTAGGCAAACATTTAAAACGAAAAGAATCTTTGACCTTTTCAGAAAACTGGAACATAGTTTTTCCAACTGATCAGTGTTCAAAAAATATTGGGAAATCATTGAACTTCACGACACGTGACCGTAAAAGAGTGATTATTGATAGGCTGCGATAGGCTGTCAAGTTTTAGAGAAGAAGAAAAAAAATCCACTGACTTTCAAAGCTGCTACATAGTAATGACTTTCGACTCAAGGACCTTGACAGAAATGTAGCAGAGTGAAAAGTATGATATTTGTCTTTCAAATGTAGAAGTTAAAGTCACATGTTTCCAGAAAAAAATAATACTCAAGTAAAGTACAGATGCTCAAAAAGTGTACTTAATACAGTTCTCAAGTAAATTTACTTCGTTACTGTCCACCTCTGCGTTAACCTCAGTTGCATGAGATATAATTAAGTCTAGTGTATGATTTGAAGCAATGAGTGGGTCCAGTGACATTTTGTTTGACCCCAAAGGAGTTCAGTAGGTCTGTAAAAGCAAGTCCTAATGCATCATTTTTATTATCTACGTGAATTTTAAAATCTCCAAAAATCAGTGCTTTGTCCACGGTAACTTAAGTCTGAAAGGAACTCTGCAAACTCTTATTTTAAATAAATAAATAAAATAAAAAAAATTAACATAGGGCCCTGGGGGTCTATACATGGTAGCCAGAGCAAGAGATAACAGGGATTTTTCCCCCTATACCTAAAAGTGCAACATTAAGCACAAACACTTCAAATATGAGTTGTACCGCTATCCTGTTTTCTGCGTAATATTAATATTAAGGATGGACTACAAATGCCGTATTATCATTTAAGTAATTCGAACATTGACTGTCATGACTGTTATTGATGTTTGTACTTACTAGTCATAAGGTGTGTAGTGTCTTGGAGATGTTGTCTGAAAGGAGATCCGCTCCGACTCTGGTGCAGGCCATCAGTACGGAATAAAATTCCGTAAATATTCGAATTATTTAGTTTCTGTTCGTTACACCACGACATTAACCATTCATTTAGCGCGAAAAGTCTACTGAGCCTTTCATGTCCACGTCTGTATGTGGGGAGAGGTCCAGACACGATGATCTTCGTCGCGGGCGATGTGCTGCGTACCATCTCGATCAGGCTGCCAAAGTCTCTCTTCAGGAAGTCTCCAGCACGGCTCTCCGCTCCCGCAGTTGGGCCTGCTTCTCAAGTAGGTTGCGGATATGCTCCTCCACGACCTCCAACTCCACCATGTGCAACTTGAACGTGTCCTCACCTGCATTCAAAGGTAGACAAACATCCGACACATTCGCCATTATAAACAGTGGTGGTCGAATGAGAAGAATGTAAACAAGACTAGCGGTAGAGTGATGCTGGCACGCTCCAAGCTAGTAGCGGATGTTCGTGAAACCCGATGAAAACTAGTGATATCGCAATGTGTTTTGATTGTTTTCAATCGAAAATAGTATCGGGGATATGTTCACACGTTATAATAGTGAAGAATGGTAGGTTTTAAGATTGATTAAAATATAAAAATTGAGAAATCTAGCATCAATTCAAGGCACAATTCAATCAACCCGGCCTCCAAGCAAGGGCCTATTATGTGCCAGTTATGTACTGTCCATGATGAGATATTCAAAGTCTTCGCAATTTTACGTTGAGGAACATTGTTCTGAAATTTTTCCACAAATTGTAGACGTAATTTTTCGCAGATTGGTGAACCTCTGTCCATCTTTATTTCTGAGAGACTCTGCCTCTCTAAGATACACTTTTTATACCCAATCGTGTTACTGACCTGTTACCAATTAACCTAATTAGATGCAAAATGTTTCTCCAGCTGTTTTTTTAGTAACACGTACTTTTCCAGCCTTTTATTACCTCGTCCCAACTTTTCTTTAGACGTGTTGCGGCCATCAAATTCAAAATTACCTTATTTTTTTTCTTAAAATGGTACATTTCCTCAGTTTAAACATGTGATATGTTTTCTATGTTCTATTGTGAATAACATATGGGTTTATGAGATTTGCAAATCATTGCATTTTTGGAATTGGGGTTGTAGATTATTGTATTTTGATGTTGATCCCCTTTTGTCTTCTTTTAGCCAAAACACAAATAGTAAAATTCAGTTAAGTTGCCAACTTAATTTCAAAAGTTATGTCAATATTTACATGAGGAATACCCATATTTAGTGATGGGTTATGAACATGCTTAGTTTTCAGTTTTAGTCATTCAGTTTACTAGAATTACCTGCATTTAGTTGATGTATCTCAGGTTGCCAGATATTTTTTTAAGTAGTGTCCACAAGCACTTGCCTTTAAGCCTGAACACCAGGAGAGGGAAAATGCAGATATTGTTTTGTTGTTGTTGTTGTTGTTGTCAAATGTAATATGATCTTACAATGTCTGAGATAAGCGATGTCTCCAATTAAGATGTTGTCTCTTCCAATGTCCTCCGTCAGATTTATTTATTTATTTATTTTTGTGGAGTTTAAAGGGATGACGCTAATGACTAATTAATGTCAAATTAATGTAGTTAATATTGGCTTCAAATTGCATTTGTACTTTAGTGCAATTTTTTTTGTGTTTTTACAAACCAAAACGTGAATTTCAATGTGGCATTATGGTTGCATCAAACTGTCACACATGATGCTGGACATAATACTGTCAATATTGATGGGGGGGAAAAAAAAAAAAAATTATATATATATATATATATATATATATATATATATATATATATATATATAGTGAGTACACCCCTCACATTTTTGTAAATATTTTATTATATCTTTTCATGGGAAAACACTGACGAAATGACACTTTGCTACAATGTAAAGTAGTGAGTGTACAGCTTGTATAACAGTGTAAATTTGCTGTCCCCTCAAAATAACTCAACACACAGCCATTAATGTCTAAACCGCTGGCAACAACAGTGAGTACACCCCTAAGTGAAAATGTCCAAATTGGGCCCAATTAGTCATTTTCCCTCCCCAGTGTCATGTGACTCATTAGTGTTACAAGATCTCAGGTGTGAATGGGGAGCAGTTGTGTTACGTTTGGTGTTATCGCTCTCACACTCTCTCATACTGGTCACTGGAAGTTCAACATGGCACCTCATGGCAAAGAACTCTCTGAGGATATGAAAAAAAGAATTGTTGCTCTACATAAAGATGGCCTAGGCTATAAGAAGATTTCCAACACCCTGAAACTGAGCTGCAGCACGGTGGCCAAGACCATACAGCGGTTTAACAGGACAGGTTCCACTCAGAACAGGCCTCGCCATGGTCGACCAAAGAAGTTGAGTGCACGTGCTCAGCATCATATCCAGAGGTTGGCTTTGCAGAATAGACGTATGAGTGCTGCCAGCATTGCTGCAGAGGTTGAAGGGGTGGGATGTCAGCTTGTCAGTGCTCAGACCATATGCCGCACACTGCATCAAATTGGTCTGCATGGCTGTCGTCCCAGAAGGAAGCCTCTTCCTTGATGCACAAGAAAGCCCGCAAGCAGTTTGCTGAAGACAAGCAGACTAAGGACATGGATTACTGGAACCATGTTCTGTGGTCTGATGAGACCAAGATAAACTTATTTGGTTCAGATGGTGTCAAGTGTGTCTGGCGACAACCAGGTGAGGAGTACAAAGACAAGTGTGTCTTGCCTACAGTCAAGCATGGTGGTGGGAGTGTCATGGTCTGGGGCTGCATGAGTGCTGCCGGCACTGGGGAGTGTACTGTGACATGTACTGTGACATACTGAAGCAGAACATGATCCCCTCCCTTCGGAAACTGGGCCGCAGGGCAGTATTCCAACATGATAACGACCCCAAACACACCTCCAAGACGACCACTGCCTTGCTAAAGAAGCTGAGGGTAAAGGTTATGGACTGGCCAAGCATGTCTCCAGACCTAAACCCTATTGAGCATCTGTTGGGCATCCTCAAACGGAAGGTGGAGGAGTGCAAGGTCTCTAACATCCGCCAGCTCTGTGATGTCATCATGGGGGAGTGGAAGAGGACTCCAGTGGCAACCTGTGAAGCTCTGGTGAACTCCATGCCCAACAGGGTTAAGGCAGTGCTGGAAAATAATGGTGGCCACACAAAATATTTACACTTTGGGCCCAATTTGGACATTTTCACTTAGGGGTGTACTCACTTTTGTTGCCAGCGGTTAAGATATTAATGGCTGTGTTGAGTTATTTTGAGGGGACAGCAAATTTACACTGTTATACAAGCTGTACAGTCACTACTTTACATTGTATCAAAGTGTCATTTCGTCAATGTTGTCCCATGAAAAGATATAATAAAATATTTACAAAAATGTGAGGGCTGTACTCACTTTTGTGAGATACTGTGTATATATATATATATATAATATGCGCCAAGGTCATTATTGCAGGTAACTGAGAAACAGCTCTGTTTTAGGAGACCTCTACACTGTGTGCTCAAATCCTGTGCTACTGTCTGAATACTGAGTAAGTCAGTAGTTACATCTGAGGTTGAATACCAATGTACACAATTTCACTATTAAATGTTCACCACATAACTCGACTCTGAATTTCCATAGTTATTGCAGGGTATTTGCCTTTTACTTGTGGAAATATCCCAGACTTCAATTTTTCAATATTTACAGACTGTTTTCTTGACATTTTTAACAGTTATTAACTCTATCATGAAAAGAGTAAGCATGAAATGTGATTATGGATTATGCCAACTGCATCACTGTAGGGAAGGTATAAAGACAACAGATTTATAAGCTTAGTGTCTTGAGTCTATATTACTTTGAAAAGTCTTTTCTGGCATTCTTTCTTTCCTGGTTTCACCTTTAAATTCCATACTTTAAAAAACTTTTAGACCTACTGTATGCAAGAACTCTGTGTTGGCTTTGGAATCAGTTCAGTATTTGTATCACTGTGAGATCTCGCAATGTGAGATCTATAATTTTCTGGGGAATTGCTTTATAGTTTCATAAATAATAAGAGAATAAAGTATGTGTCTAAATGTTAATAGTAAACGTTAATCCTGGAGTCCTGACTACAGAACAGTGTGTACATGTGACGGAGGGAGAAATAACGGTAGGTAGAAATATGGACAGAGAGAAGAGATTTCAGAAAGGAAGAGTGGGAGGTTAAAGGAACAGTAATGGAGAGAAGGAGTTTGCTAGTGAGAGCTCATTTCTCTCTCAGCAGTGCAGTAGACAGAGATGTGTGATAAGCGTGGGTTATTCTCCCTCCTGAGCTCTTATCACTATACAGGAGGAACAAAATGGCGAAGAATAATGTGCATTCCACCACCTGCAGCAGTGCATTCATCTAAAGCCACATGAAAGAGCTTCACATTATCATTAAAACTCTGTGACTTAAGTGGCGCTGAGGAAAGCCTCTGAAGTCCCAATTTTTAATTTATACATGTTTTGATAAGGAAATACTGCTGGGCTAATTATCTAACAATACCACTTGTCTCGTTTCATTTTTCTCTTCTTTTTTTCTCTCATCCCATTGTGGCTGTGCGTGGACCCCTTCGTCAGATTCAAAGAGTAAGTGTTATTCATTCATTTCAGTAATTATGTGCTGAAAACTCCCATTGAGCTCAGTCTTTTACATGTGAATACAAATCAAAAGGTTGTTCAGAAGCTATGAATAAAGGATCTTCACATCCTCCTCTCCACTCTAACCACAGGCAGAATTTTCTTTTGAAAAATGAACGAGAATGGCTTGTTCTCACATTTTATTTCAATCTAAAACGACAACCAAGACGTGCTTACTTCACACCTCCGATAATCACAAGGTGGAAGATGCTGAAAAGAGACAAGAGTTTCTATGGCACTGGTGAATTATTCAGAAGTCTGTGTTCTTGCCGAGACTCCTGTGTGTTAAGAGGCAAAAACATGGAAGAATTTGTTTGGTGATGATAAGTGACCTGTTGATTGTGTGCAAATGTATTAATAGGAAACAGGCAGAGTGTGCCAAAACCGCCCGCATCCAGAGGTCACTTGCTGCATCCAAATCAGCTGCTGCTCCGGTTCCGGTTTCAGCTCCAGCTTCAGCTCCATCCAATCTCTACGAGGAGCTTGGAGACGGCAAAATGTGAGTCAACCTCTAAGAATGTGTGTTTAGTGGGATGACTGAGTCAGTGTTCATCATATATTGTATATACCAACAAGTTTCTAGATTTCTATACATTTTGTCTTTGCATAACTTGTGATAAGTTCAAGGCTTATTTTCAGTAGCAAGGATTTAGCCTTTTACATACCATGTTGAATCTAACATTAAAGGTTATACTTTCTCCCATTCCACTTTTTTCTTTCAACAGCAGATCTGGTAATTGCAGTCACTGGTTAGTTGTTGCTCTCAACTAAACCTTTTCCTATAGCTTATTATTCTGATTGATCAAACTGAAAACAGCCGGCTAATTGTGTAATCTCAGCCTGAATCAGTGAAGCAAAAGGAAGTGAAATCTCACAAGGTTGTCTATTAACAGTCTAGAAGTGACCTTATCCACAAGTTAGAAAAGAAATGAGGTTTTCTCCTATAAAAGGAATTTATGGCTCATTCAGAGAGTGGAATGTAGTGTTTCTCTGTGCTATGGCAAATCAGATCTGGACTAAATGAGTTTTTACTTGGTCTGTTTTATGCCCACTGTGCCTACAATACTGTGATTGCTGTGTACATCCAACCATCAGTACAATATGATTTAAAATATAAACGCAATTAAAAGTGAAAGGAAATGTGAATGGTTGAGATTCGAGCAGAGACATAACTGCACCTCCCACAGGTAAGACAGTACTGATTTAATGTAATCAGAATAAATGTGAGTGCTAACTCAAATAGATTTTTTTTTATGTCAGTCTATTAAGTGAAGCACAAAGATAGGTAGTGCAATTTCCTATGATTCAGTCTAATAACAAGCAAAACAAAAAAAGTGTGTGTGTGTGTCTGTCTGTCTCTCTGTCTGTTTGTTGTTAGCCAACAACATCCTTTTTTCAGATAATGTCTTTCGTATTCTACTGCAGTGAGCGTTTAGGTGGCTGTTATTTTATTGGAGTTGGTATTTCTACTTCAGTAGCCATTATTCACACAACAGTATTGTGCATACCGTATTTAGCTGTTTGTTGCATAGAATAGCATTCATGCAGTATGATCTATGGTAATATGGGTGGTTATACATGCAGCAAGCAAACAAGCAGGGATTTCTAAAAACTATTTTACACTGAACTCAGTTTGACCACATGTTAATTGACATCTTGTCATGCTGTTGGATGGAAAATATTTACCAGATCTCTCAGCAGTTAAGCTCCTATCGTGAAAAGGATGTTCTAGCAGTCAAAAAGGACTTGTAAAGGACATTAAATATGTAAAAATTCCAGTAACATACCTGCTGAAACCTCATGAGATGATGCATGGAATATTTCAGGCTGCCAGGATGCCAATAATCTAAAGAAAAAATTACAAAGTTTGGTGTTTGAAACTTTTAAACTCAACAACTTTTAGCCAGTGATACAACAAGGTACAACACATGGAATATCAATCCACAAGTGAAGGATTAATAGAAAGGCATCTGTCTTCACTCTCTCTCTGCTCATAAATGCAAGCCTGCATTTCATATTCTGTCAAAGTTCATTGGTTTCGGCTCACATTCACCTGCTCTTTGTATCTCTCTGTCAACATCTCTCTCTTTCTCTCCATTTCACTTCTTTCTTTTTATACTCTGCTCAGAGTGCAGTAAGTCATTTGCATTTTTATTCTTTCTCTCCCTCTCTTAGTAGACAAGCCTCTTGTTTCACCTCCAGTAATAGTGAGGTTTTTATAATACTGCACTGCCTGCACTTGTTGCTTGTTGCTACGTAATGAGTGCTGCAGCAAGACGTGCTGGTAGTAGGATTATTACGTAGGCAGCATCCCCAAATCCTCACACTATTAGTGTGTCTGTTTTGAAAGTATTACTTTGCACATCCTTCATTCTAAGACTGACTGTTGCCTCAGATCATCTCTATTCGCTTGTCAGAATAAATCAACCCAGCATTGTTATATCTGTGTGCGTGTGTGAGTGCGCGTGTGTGTGTGAGAGAGAGAGTAATACTTCCATTATATGAATCTCTACTTGACATTCAGTGTATGTAAGCAACATAATACATATTTTTACTTCGTAGTAGATTTATTGAATAAAGCCTGAAAATCCACTGTGGCCTACAGTTGGTGTATTCCATTGAAATGAATTTATTAAATTATAATATCCATACTGACTTTACTGGAGTGTTACTGGTAGGACCAGTGCTATAATGCTACTTCTAATACTGTAGAATTATATCAAGAGAGCTCGTATATGCTAGCTTTTGTTTCGGCAAATGGCTCAGTCAAAATGAGTGAAGGATTCTAGTATAGCATATATCATTTCCCCTCAACAGTTCTTTCTCACTTATTCCTCATTATCCCTCCATCATGTATTATATACGTATAGTGTTCTAGTTCTAGTCCTTTTCTCCTTTAACGTCATATTATTGTCTATAGCAGACACAGGAAGTCAGTTACTGAGGAGGCTGATCGACAGAGGCTCATTAGCACCATCGCTTTTCGTGCCATTGCTGTCAATGGCACCCAGCACAGCAACCTGCCTAAGTCTGAGAGCAGCGTCACCTTACTCTCTGAACTACACCCGCTCATTACCCAGAATCCCCCCTATCAGGAGAGCATTTCCAATCCAGTCACGAGCACCAAGACTCGCATGCTTGGCAGCTTCTGGGACATCAGCTCTTCATCATCCACAAACCCTGGGAATCAGAAGTTTACCTGGTCCTTGCCTTGTCGTATTCATAAGGATGAAATTTATGGCACGCTGCAAGAACAAGCCCTTTGGGACCCTGCTGAGTGGGAAGAGCAAGAGCTGAAGGCAGATCTTAAGGACAGCATAGAAGAGTTTGATGCTAGAATGGAGACCCCGAGTGGCTGTAGCACGAAGCTGTCAGTTAGGGAGCAGGCCAGGCAGTTTGAGCAGCAGGCACTGGCTGATAAGACTTCCAGAGACTCTCGGGCCTCTCTGGATCTGGATGACCTGCTTGCTATTATCGAGCAACAGTACAGTCCAGGGTTTTTGGGAAAGGATAACCCTCCTTGCATTCACATCGCTGGCACCACCCCTCCTCCACCACCCACCCAGCGGCCCACTCCACCAGTGCTGAGGAGGTTCAGTTCCAGTATCTCTAGCTATGTCACAGTGGACCCCTGTGAGATCTGGCTGGAAATTATACCTGATGCCCCGGATAGCACACCACCCAAACCCACTTTTTCTCCGTCTCATATTGTCCACTCTCTTCCTCCCTCTCCTGATGTCCTTTCACCTCCCTTTAGTTCTGAGAGCACCATCTCCTCACCCTTATCACAGACTCAGCATATAATACCCAAACTTCACTCCGTCTTCTCTGAAACCACACCTCCTCCAGGGATTTTGGAATGTCAAGGCCAGAAGAAGGAGCATAAAGGCATTTTGAAGTATAATGACACTAGAAAGGACAAAACAAGCCCCTATAGCCTCTCTGACAGGAACTACAAAACAGGGGAAATAAAGGCCAAGAGTTTGATAAGAACTGAGTCAGAGTCTGAATTAGAAGACTTTGATACAAGCCAAGCAGATTTTCACTCACACTTGGATTCAAAATCAAACTCATCTAATCCTAGCCCAGATTCAGAGCAGCAGCCAGAAAGAGATTTCCCATAAAAATCAATCTCAATCTGACTGAACTTTCAGGACCTTTTTTTTTCCTTCTTCAACTTTCATATTTCCAGTATTTTTTGTACTATATGACATACCTAGGCTATGAGATCATCTTTGAAATGAGTTAAATTAGCTAATTTGTATTTAAAATATATGGAAATTATTATTAGTAGTAGTATTAGTATTAGTATTATTATATGTAATATATACACCGTTAGAGTAAGATGGTAGTAAATGTTAAAATCAACTCATCATGAAAATCAAGTCAGAATAAATGTCACTTCTCTGCATTATTACACCATTATGTTAAGTGAAAATTCTGTATAAAAGTTCAGTCATAAGGCCATTGTGTTCTTCCATGTTTTTTCCTCTTTCCTATTGTGAATCAAGCTTCTGCATCTTTTTTTTTTCTTTCTTCTTTTTTGCTTAGATGCTTCTTAAATGTTTTTGAGAATGTAAAAACATGACAAGTCTTCTGTTACCTGCTGTACAATTATTTCACACACATTCATCGTTTTAATCTTAATCACTCAGAGGGAGTTGATATCTTTTTCCTTACCAACATGATTCCTGCACTCAGTAACCCTTTCTAAAGGCATTTTGGGGTCTGCTTCCATGCAGTTTTGTAGATGTTTTTGCCCTTTAGAAAATCAAAAGAGTCATGAAGTGCAACGGGCTCAGACAATAGAGATAATAGGTATTGGGTTACGTGACAGGAAAAGTGTACCCTGCCACCAGCCGGCTGCATTCAGCTCTGGCAAGAGCACAATCAATCTCTCAGGCCACCTCTAGATAAATAGCTCTCTGTGTACATATAAAGGAACCATCATTTCCCAACTACGCCTACCCTCCCATGAGCCTGATGACATCTACTGATGCCATATTATTAATTCCAGAGTCTCAATGATTTATTGTCATATCATGTTTACTGAGGTGTTGGCTGGCTTGGAGCTGGAAATAATTGATATGCTTAAAATCATTAGTTTCATTTGCTTCCTAATCTGTCTGAATTTCACTTTTCTTTTCTTTTTTTGTGTATTCTAAGTGGTATGTTAGATTTTAATTAGTCTCATGCCAGAGGGACAGACTATAATATGCCTTTATAATACCACATGTCATATCACCTCCATCTCACAGTGACAGCAATATGATACAATACATTAATTTGCCATACATATGAAATGTGTGGAAAACACATTTTCTCATTATCTAATATACAGTATACTGTTCTAAAAACTACAGGTTTTCTGAACTGGAATATTGTTCTGTTTTTCCCCAGAGTTCCCAAAAGAGAAAAGGGAGAAAATTGCATTTAGAGATTCCATTCACACTGTGGTGCAGGAGCATCTCTGACATTTTGACAGACAGTATCTGATAGCAAACTGAATTGATTAGGCTTAGGCTTTCTCACTGCATATAGCTATGTAACAAAATTGATCAAAGCATGACATTCACTGTGTGAGGAAATCACACTTAGCTAGCTAGGTTTTAGACAAGTTTAGGCAGACTGACACCACTGTGTTTGTTAAACCGAATTCTTACACAATGTCATTTACTTTTTAAATTGTCATTCAAACATAACAACATTTGCTGAAATATATTTATGGTTCCTTAAAGTTGGGGCATCAAAGTATGTTATTGGCAGAATACGCAATTTTGACCAAAATATGTTTTTTGTTTGGTTGTTTTTGTCTTCTTTGGTTGTTTTTGTCTTGTTTGTGAATTTAGCCACAGCGGCATTCAATTGGCTTTGTCAGGCAGCCACACATATAGTTACAATAAAACATATTGCTTACATACTCATCAAACAGTAATGAAATAATCACAAGAAGAATATTCACAATATATTAGCACCATTTCATAGTAACTGTGATATGACACAACACATTGATTTATTGTATTAAGTGTAAATGAAAATGAAATGCATACTAAAGTACACATTTCCATAACAGGACAGGCATCAGATTCTCATATCAGAATCATATAACCGTCACTATAGATCATTCCTGCTCTGTTTGGAAACTTTAATGATGCATTTGTACACTTGCTCAGACAGCAAGATGTGTTCATAATTACTCTAACAGATTGTGGTATAGCAATGCCACCTCTGTTGTACTTCTCAAGATGTTTGACACTTCTGAATCAAACATACTGCATGACCAGATTTACTGCCACAAATGTTACAGCATTTGCTGTAGGTTATCTATAGCAGAACATCTGTTCTAACGTGAAGAGGACCACGGAGAGATGTTGTGTGCTTACTGAAGCAGTGAGAAAGGCTGTGTGACACTGTGTGGATGTATGTATATGTGTGTATGAGGTCATTGGAAGATGAACTCCACAGAGACTTGTCACTCTGTATGCCTGATCAGATCTGCTCAGCAGGGGAAAAGAGAGACTGTGATGTCTGCATGCACCAGAGACAGGCCTAATTAGTCAATTGATCCATTCAGCACTGACAAAACTCCTGTCAGTTCTCGTTGCTCTTTCACCTCTTCCACTTCTTGTGCCTCTCCACCTACAATGCTGGCCTTTAGCTGCTCCTCCTATCTCCTTTGTATTCTTTAGAAATGTCATTTTCATAACCCAGAATGGTGCTCAGAATCTAGTGGTTATAGCCTTGTACAGTTGAATGTAATATATTATTATAAAAATAAAATGTGGGTGTATGCAACAAGACAACCCTCCAAACAATACAGCAAAATCAAGAGAAGAATTGTTTGAAAAGAAGTTGTCATGACCCGTTAGGTCTGCAGAACTAGTTTGAAAAAAGGCAGCGTATGAAATTGGACAAGTTTGTAACAGATGTATGAAACAAAACAAGTGATGAGTGAAGACAGACTGGACAAGCAGTACGACAGTGAGCAGATCAATTACAGAGAATTTGGGTAAATATTACAGAGGAGAGGATTCAATGCTACCCAGAAGATTAAAAAAAAAGAGTTTGGTGATGGTTATGTACATCATATTCAGGGAGGGAGAGAGAGAAAACCGTCTGAGATCATGTGGGATTTTTTTTTCTCATGCACTGTTTGATCATTTTCATTACCTTTTCTCACTTCTGTATGCAAACACTTACACAAAATTGTAATACATCTGAGATCAGCCTAACTCGAGTGTATGAAATGATAGAAAACTGATTAAGTTGATTCTAGAGAGGACAATATTTAATTACACTTTGCTTTAATGTGAACTGAGATAATGCCTTCTTTCTATACATGCATGCGGTAGAGAGAGAGAGAGAGAGAGAGAAACAGCAAGCTCATTTGCAAAATGAGGCAACAGAGCTGAGAATTATTTACCCCTCTGGTTTGGCTGCTGAAATATTGGTGCACTAAAAACAAATATTACGTGCTGTGCACATTTGGATGAATTGAGTGAATATGTTCACTTCACTAGAGAATGATGAAATGCCTGGGGACAAACAAGAGACAAAGGACCTAATTTACTCAAGCGAGACCTTATGGTTTTAGAGTAAGCAAAAGTGTTTCAGAGAGCATCAGCAGATTCTACTGTAGGGACTCGGAGAATGACTTTATTCCCACTGCTGCAACAGTTCAATAACAACTTTACCTAAAAAAAACCAAAAAAAAACCCAATGTCCTGTCGACTTGCATTGCAGGAACTAATAGTTAATAGAGTCATTGAAGTTTGGCACCAATTGGGATAAAGAATGTTTTCTCTTTCCACAAAAGTAATACGGTTTGGCTGTCTGAGATTTTCCAATATGAGATTTTTGAGTTATGTTTGAAACTTGGCAGTGTAGAAGAGAGGAGCTCTGCCTTCTGCAGTGAGACACTGGGACTCTTCTAGCACTGCATTATTTAGCACCAGTAGTCCTCTATCCACTCCACTCCACTGCCCACTGCATCTTACACATTATTTATCTCACACGCAAGTAGCACAGACTTCTCTATTACCCAGAAAACATTTGTCAGACACTGTTCTGTGTGTGTGATGTCAAAGACCCTATCTATCTACTCCTTGCCTAGCAGAGACCTCCCTATTACTGAAAAAAATGGCGTAGTTCTGTCAGACCTTTTATTTACACAATTTATGAATATAAATCTCTGCTCAATACATCACAACCCATCACATTCTCTCCTTCATCTCACTTAGTGTGTAAGTGATCATAGGTCAGTAACACTTTAATGTCTTCATTTGTTTCCCTGTGGAGAGTGTATTGCTCAGTCACAGTTCTCCAGGGCTGAACTCTTTAGAGGTTCTGAGAATGATGCCTAGACTTTTATGACTAGGGTTATGATCTAGAACATTTATGTGTGTGTGTGTGTGTGTGTGTGTGTGTGTGTGTAATAACAAGTTATTCTGAATAAAAGATAGTCATACCCCAGCATGTTTCTGGGTGTTAAACTACTTGTGTCAGCACTTAAACATATTCACTGTATGTATTTGCAAACTCTTTACCCGTACCCTATTTTTCTGTTTTTGCCACTCACTCACTCAGAGTATACAGTTCTGTGCAAAAGTTTTAGGCACCCTATTTTTTTAAGTACAAACTTTGTTATAGATTTTTTATTTTATGACGTCTACATTATCAAGTCAGTACAAAAAACATTTTAGATTCCCAAACATTAGGGGAGGTGGTAGCTAAGTGGTTAAGAAGTTGGGCTACTGATCGGAAAGTCGTGAGTTCAAATCCCAGTACCACCAAGGTGCCACTGTTGGGCATTTGAGCAGGGGCCCTTAACCCTCAACTGCTCCCCGGGCTCCGCAGCAAGAATGGCTACCCACTGCTCCGGGTGTGTTCATGGTTTGTAGTGTGTGTGTTCACTACTCACAACTCCTAATGTGTGTGCACTAACTTGGATGGGTTAAATGCAGAGGACAAATTCCAAGTATGGGTTACCATACAGTGGCCTTCACTTTAAAATTAGTTTTCTAGCACAAAATTAAATGTTACAGAAAAAATGTTTGTATGTCATTAAAGAAAGCAGCATATTACGTAAGAGACACTTTTCAGACAAAAAACACAATGAAGGCTGCTGGGTTTTGCTGCAAAAATAAGAAGCAAGTGCGAAAGTCAAAGTCTCCAGAAGAACTGTGGCTGGTATAAAAAATAAAAAAAACTTACCAGCTAATTTCCTTATAAAACTGCACAAATTGTTCCGGAGACTACTATTTTTATTTTTATTTTTATTTTTTTGTCACACCAAATATTGACTTTGTTTCATTTACTACCGTTTACTGCGCTTAACGGTATTTTTTTTTTTAATGTAGTAACATTTATTTTCATTATTTTGAAGGCATCTTTGCTCTACAGCATTTTTTTGCATGTGCCTAAAACTTTTGCCCAGTATTGTATATAATGAAATATAATGAAAATAAGGCATATATGGTAACAGCATACATATCTACAGTATCTATATAATATAAATACAAATAAATTTAAGCAGGAGATAGAGTTCAAGCTAAATTTTTAAATCTCATCTTTTAAAGTTTGATATATATATTTTCCTTTTAACTCGACGGTTATATAATATATCTTTTTAAAGGTATTTTCTTTTTTCCTGTTGTATGCCAGGCGTGGATATGGCAGAGAGGTATGTCCTTCTCTTATCTGTTACTGGAATGAAATACTTTATTTATTTAGGGGCTGATCATTTTTATTCTATGGTAGGAGAGCTCCTTGTTCCTCATCACTCTAATCTGCCAATAGTGCCTGAGAGAGAATAAGAGGAGAATCACAATTAGATAGAGGAAGACATAGAAGGCCTGCCATTAACTCTATTTTTACACACTAGATATGAAAATGTTGTTTTTCATAGAAAAGTCTTATCTAATCTCACTCGGTTCTGTGCTTAATATTATTTTCCTGAGATACTGTAGGTGGGGAAAAGAGATGTATAAGCACTTTGTGTCAGTGCTCAAGTCAGTTTCTCCCCTTATATGTGCATAGCCTCTTAATCTTGACATTTTCCTCTCCATTTAACTTTAACATTTGTGTTCATCTAATGGCATCTTATCACAAGAGTAGATTATCCACTGCAGCACGCTGCTACTTATTGGCCTTCAGGAGCTTTTGCCTGAATTGCTTTGGTCTCTGTCCTCCCTAACCCACAGTAATCTTTAACCTGGTTTTGTTATTACACTCTTCCTCACTTTCTCACTCTTAGTTACAGCTTAATCTACACACCTATTACAGTTAACCCTGTATACCCCAGTGCCCCCCTTATTTTTGTGACCGCCTTATACCTTTTCCTGCAACGTCTTATTCTATATAATTTTCCTTTCTTTTATACCTCTCTCACTCGTCCCTCCTCTCCCCCATTTGCCTTTCTACTAGCAACAGCAGCTGCTGAGGCCATCTTTGCTCAGGCCGGAGGTAGAGTCTTTATGTTCCTGCGGCGCTGTATGTTGCATGCAAACTGCTGTCTCTTATTTCCTTCCATTGCTGATCCTCTTTTCTCTAGTGACCAGTGGTATTTTCTAAGTTGTATGTATGAATTAAATGGTCATTATTTTGAATGCAGCACTCCACAGTGCTTGAGCTTTCTTCATTTGTGTCCACTTGAGTCACACCCAGGGGCAGACTTAGCGTGGTGGGGGCCCATAGGCTTAAACCATTGTCTGGGGCCCTATACAAACAAATGTATAGGAATATAAATACGAATCTACAACTGCTCCAAAAAATTAAATAATAAATATTTAAAATAAATCAACTGCCGCAATTTTGACCAAGTAACCACGACAGAAAAGAAATTCATAAAGCATGAACGTACCCAAATTAAGAGTTGTCACATATTCTAGAGAAGGTGCACAATATTGTACAAGTTGGTTTGAAGTAATCTGATCGACAACTCAGAACATACTAAAACGTGTTGTAAAAAAAATCTCGAAAAAGTGTCCAAATGAAGAGTTGTAGTATAATCTAATCTAGAGAAGGTGCATAATATTGTGGTGCAATATTGTCAACCTCGCAGGAAATAACATGACAACATGGCATTAGCAGACATTTATGATTATGTTTGTAGTAAATATAAAATTAACTGTTCAGTCACTCTCATACATTCATTGTATTGGACAACCATTTTTATTTTTCAATATTAGTATGAATTGTTTTAAAAAATGTTTCAAAAATGTTTCAATCAATCATTATATGTTCATTAAAAAATAGGTTAAAAAATGGCCCAGTGGTTGTTGTAGAAGGCACTTGCTGTTGTACATCTAGTTGTGGAGCTACTTGTCTAATGATGTGTTCTGATTCTTACTAACTTGAACATACAGATAAGCAGCATGTCTGTGTGTGCAGAAGTTTTATTTGTTAGATTGATTTGCACTTCATACCTCCTCTTCAGCAAGACTACTGCAATCAGACAGTCGGTAATGTCAAACTTTTCACACTTTTCTGTTTTTGCTGCACTCTAATGTTTCAGTGACTCGGAAATAGATCCTCAGAGTGAGAAATCTTTTACTAACTGTGAATCAGACTTAATTAAATGGATGTAGTCATTTCTCCTTTTGATGTCCCATTCAAAACATGTAGTCTTACAGTAGATGTGTCGTTTGTGTGCTAATGACCAGACATCCTTGAATGTCTGAACTTTAACACAGTAAAAGAAGCACGATGCCACACAGCTTAGCAGAATCAAAAGTACGCAGCCCACACAACACATTTAACTATGGATTGAAAAACAAAGGTTTTTGTGTATGTTGTTTGTACTCCATCATATTTTCTGTTTTCCGACATTATTACAGTTACAGTTAATATCAAAAGTCCATGTGACTGCACCTGCATGAACCCTTACATTGGCAAAACCTAAACCAATAAAAGCAAGCAAAGTATGTCTGATGTACAACTAAACAAATCAAAGCACCTATTTCAATGAAGTATTGAACTTGGTTTAGCTAGTGGCAACAATTCTTTGAAAATATTCCACTCGCTGGACTGAAAACCTAAATATTTATTCATAGGTTTTGATTAAATTGTGGGCCCCCTTTCTCCTGGCGTTCTGGCCTACAGTCCAGGTTAACCCATGCATAAGTCCAGCCCTGGTCACACCCATTGCATGTTGGTATTCAGTGTTATCACATTTTCATTCCTGCTATGGCATCAGCGTTAGTTGCAGTATTAGTTTCAGTCGTGTTGCCATATTGAGGCTGAGGCTTGTTTTTGCTAACTTAGGCACTCTCTATGGAATCGGGTATTGACCCTGGGCAAGACTACTATGCACAAGACTATTACAGCTATGATCAAGGGTAAGTTCGGTGTAAGGCATCAATGTTCATCTGTGAAGTAATGAGTGTAAAGTTTGCTAATGTGTCTGTTTGTACGCGTTTACTCATTTGTGTGTGTGGGAATGTTTTATATTGGTGGGAATCAAATTTCGCCACAAGGGTAGGAATATCTGACAGTTTTCCTTTTGGTTGCTGAGGTTAGGGTTAGATTTAAGTATAGCAAAACATTAATTAGCTGCATTAATAGATATTTTAATAGAAGTATATTGTGTGTGTGTGTGTGCGCGTGCATGTGTGTGTGCGTGTGTGTGTGTATGCGTGTGCACGCATCTGTTATAATGCACACATGGCATCACTTTTTTCCTTTTTTTTTTTTTTTTTTTTAAGAAAAACAATCTTTCTTACTGTGTTCTTGTATAGGCCTATTGTTATGAGAAAAATAATTTTCTGTATTTCATGAAGGATATTTGCCCTTCATAACTCTTTTGTGGAGATCTGTGCAGTTGTGGGATCATCAAGCTAGCCACTAGAGTTCTGAGCATAGCATAAGGACTGTAAAATTCCCATCACAATTAAGGCTACATATGGAAATGCAATGCATTATTTCATCATTGCAGTTCCAGCACTAAGCAAGCATAACCTCCTGAGCATCTCTATCCACACTGCCAGCTGCTGAAGGGCCACAAGGGCAGCACCCAGATACAGCAGTGATGATACTGCCGACTAATTACTAATTCTGCAGCTTCACATGGTTGTTAAGGTCTGCTCCTGCAGCACAACCGTGTGAAATTATGTTTTGTAATGAATGCAGGATATAGTTGTAGTGCCTCTTAGATAGCCCTGCACAAACATAGATAGTGCAGTTCACTGATGATCTTCAGCTGATTACAGATATTATGTCTATTATACTGTATATGTCATTATAGGAAAATTTCATTACGGTCAACTGAAATGTCTATGGATTTCTGTGGAACAGTGTTGCACTTTTACTGAAATCAGGACTGGCACTCTGTGTATGTTTGTGTGTCTGATGACTCTTTAACTGATGGATGTTCTATATTATCAAATTAATATTTAAATGAAAGCAGTAAAATAGTCTAAATCTCTCAGAGGTAAAGAAAAAAAATCATTCTAGGAAGATGCATCCCTCTGTCCTTCTATTTTTCTTCTATTCCCCTGTAATTTCACACTCTCTTTCCTCTCTCCAAATGTTTTCAATTACTCAAGATTGGACAGGGCACCTGAGCCCATGCTGATATTCCTCCTTGAGAGAGAGCGAGAGAGAGAGAGAGAGGGAGAGAGAGAGAGAGAGCTAGAAAACAATTTTGCTGGAAATAGACCACACAGTAAACAGCATCACTTGATGTACAAACATACAATCAAAGGGGAAGCAGCACAAATAGAAAGCAGAAAAGAGGTATTAGCAATTGTTTAACCAGTTGTGGCAGCTTATAGTAGCTCATATCACAAGTGGAGAAATCTAGAAAGCGAAGAACAGCTGCTGAGCAAATGCTGAGAGCTGATCTGCATGTTTAAGGGTTAGCATCTGCCACTCAAGAGACATGTGGAACAGTTTAAACCATCATTAGCTTCCCGCATCTTTCCTCAGTTAGGCCAGGTCGATTAATTAGGACCTGTTCCTCTCTCACTAGGAGGCCTCCAAGATTCACCACTTCACCTCCCACTGGCTTGTCCTCTCACCTAGCCATACGAAATTACTCTTACTAATATGCAGTAAAGTGGCAAATATGTAATGGTCACTCCAGTGCTTTGAGACTAAGCACTCAATAATACGAAGGCATTCAGGTCAGTGACCTTGCTATCCATATACATAACAGCTTGTTGATCCACTTCATCAGCTGTGCAAGCAAAGTAGACACTGGAGAAAGAAGAGGAAGGTTACAAGAAATATCTAGTCTGAGTGTTATTTTTTCTCATTATGAGGATATTATCTTCTGATGGTGTGTCTAAATTAGTCAAAACATCAATATTTAATATTTATCATTTAACAAATACTATGAGCGAAAGCTTTCAGAATGTATTCAGACACTTTTTTTTTTGTTATTTAATGTACTTCCAGTGCATACTTCAAATTTATACACGTAATGTATTGTGACTTTGTCCTTATGAATATGAACAAAAACATTTATTCATTAGCTTCAGTTTGAAAAACTAAATTGATCAGGAAGAAAAGTATCCAGACACCACAAATTGCAAACATTAGTACTTTGTTGCAGTTGTTGGCAACTACAGCTTCAATACACTTACAGTAAGAAGTAATTACCTTTTTGCAGCAGTGTGGTTCAATTTTGGCCCATTCCTCCTGGCAAATCATCTTCAATTCCCCAAGGTTTCGAATATGGATTTCAAAATCCTCCATAAATTATCAATGGGAGTCAAGTCAGGAGATTGGCTAGGCCATGCAAGACCTTCTTAAGTTAGTTTGGCTGCATGTTTGGGGTCGTTGTCGTGTTGAAACGTCCATCACATTCTTGGCCAATACAGATTAATAATCTCCTCTAATATATCCCGGTACATGGCTCCATTCATGTTTCCTTCAATGATGTGTAATGCTCCAGTGCCGTTTGCAGAGAAGCAGCCTCAAATCATGATGCTCCCACATCCATACTTTACTTCTAAACATAAGAAGCTGAATTATTGCCAAAGGGTTATATTTTAGTATTGTGTGACCAGATTATATTGTTCTAAATGCTTTAACACGTGCATCTCTGTGCTTATTTTTTTAGCAGCAGAGTTTTGCATGGGGTTTGTGGGGAATGGAGGTGATTGCGGTGCAAGTCATTGCTTATTGTTCTCTGTGTAACTGTGGTTGCTGCTGCTTTCAGGTCATCCTGCAACTCTTTTCGAGTGATTGTTGGCTTCATCATTCTTAACTGCTTACCTTCCTTATCATTAGTCTGAGAGCACATTATGAAATCTTCAGTGTCACACCTGTCAGGAGACGATTAGTTTTGGTTCCATGAACTTTCCACTTCCATAATTATCGAACCAATTGTATTGACATGGTTGTTTACGGGTTTTGCTACAGTTCTGTAGCTTTTTCCACTCAAGTGTTCTTTGATAATGTCGTCCATGTGAACTTTAGGACGCTTCTTCACCGTCCCCATGATTACTACTTGTTGCGTTAAATCTTCTCACCCAATGGCAATGTGTTTTTAAATGACACCAGGTGCAATTTGCATGATTTTTTGTAGCATGTATATCTAGAACTTGATTTATTTCTATGTAACCTATTCATATACTGTATTTTATTTTTTGTATAGCTCCCCTATCATTTTTTTTAAACATATCATTTTGTTCTTAGGAATACATACTTTTTTTTTTTTTTTTTTTTTTTTTTTTAATTTAAAAAAAATATTTTTATTATATTTATAAGTAAAAAGTCAAAAGACATTATATGTGTCAATTTGAAGTGTATACAGTATATTCACTATATTAAATAACAAAAAAATAGCAAAAATGAATACTTATTTCTCATCATTATACTCCACAATGATGTCCAAATGATGTATATTTAAATATGTGCAGTGCAGTGCACAACACTAATTAGTGATGTTTAAAGCCCATACAGTTACCTGTTACTTTCTCATGTTCTCACAAAGGTATGATCCGTATCCTCCTTATGGGAGCCGTAGGAGGTTGATATCTCCCATGTACGATGAGTATGGAGAGGCCATAATGGACGATGATGGCTACTACTACAGTGCCTATGGCCCAGAGGTAATATTACACATTTTCATTACTGGTAGATCAAAGGTTAATGAAATTTAATTCAGTTTGTGAATTAATTTTACATCATGTGTATGAAATGTCAGACTGGTATTGAAACATGGCACAATAAATTTAAAAGATCACATGCTCCATTGCAGCTCTAGTTCTTTGTTGCTGCCATAGTTACAGCATTTGATGTGCGTTATCTGCTTGACCCTGATAATGATAAAATGTCTAAGATTTTTAAAGGTAATGGTCTCAATACAGGGTCGGGGCAGAGGCAGAGGTGGGCGTGGGCGTGGTAGGCAGGTGGAATTCCAGGATATAACTCCAGAGGAGGAGATTGAATCAGCAGAGCCAGAATCAGCAGAGCCAGAAGTTCCTTCTGAAGTTTCTGAAGAAAAAGTAGAGCCTGAAGCAGAGGAGTCCAAGGCTGCAAAGAGACTGAAATCTGTCATTAAACTCAGCAAGCTGCTTGCTGTTGGGAAGAAAGTCGAACCGACTCGTGTATCACCTTGGAAGAAGGCCAGAATCTTCCCATTGATATTTAGAAAGGGCAAGAAGGACAAAGACTATGCCAAGCTGACATCTGCACGCCGTATTGACAGTCAAGAGAGTATAACAGAGGCACCAGTGTCCATCAGTGTCAGTGAGCCTGAACCAAGTGGATCCGAAGCATCAGAGAGGAGTAGCGTGGTAACTCAAGATAAAGACTACCTAAAAGTGGATCTGGATAGGGAAGATGCCACTGAGAGCACTGTTGACTCAGAGTCAGAGGCAGAGGAACCAGAGGAATCTGAGGAAGAAAGCAAATCAAAGTCTGAAAAAGGGACTGAGAAAGAATCCGGGTCAGAAGAAGAATCAGCTACAGAGAAAGAGGAAGAATCAAGTGTAGAGAGAACCTCTGAAACAGAGAAAGATTCTGAGGAGGAATCTGAGGAGGATGAAGATAAAAGTGTGGTGTCTAAAGAGCCTGAATCTGGATCAGAGGTGTCATCATCACACACTCAAGACAGTAGAGGATCTTCAGTAAGATCCAGTTCAGGAAGCGTGCTCAGTGGCTCACGTTCCCAGGTGTCATCAACTCGATCCTCTGTGAGATCTGGAAGCTCTGCAGGTGAAGGGTCTGAGGAAGTGTCTGAGGAAGATGTTAGTGGATCTGCAGCATCGGATGATGCAGGATCAGACCGCGTCTCACTCAGTGGCAGTGAGAGAGGTTCCACCACCTCCAGATCTGCAGCAGGAAGCCGTTCGCGCAAATCCACCATCACGCGTACCTCACAGGACACCATTGAGGAAGAGAGTGAGGAAGAGCTGGAGGAAACAGAGGAGGAAGAGGACGGGAAGGAAGAAGAAGAGGAGGAGGAAGAGGAGGAGCGGGACGAAGAAGAAGAGGAGGAGGGGGACGAAGAAGAAACTACAGAAGAGAGTAAAATGTCCTCAGGTGAGATGAGTGATGAAGTAGCATCACAGACATCAGAATCTGAAGGCAGTGTGACCAGGAGCTCAGAAGAGGCATTAGGAGGACTCTCATCAATAGCTGAGGAGGATGAAGATGCCATAACATCTGACAATGGCTCGGCTTCAGAGACTGAAGAAACTGAAGAAAATTCCGATGCAGAAATAGAATCAGGAGGGTCCACTTCTTTCTAAGGAGCAAAATTAAGAGCTAATGTCTATTTAAAAAGTAAGACTGATTTTAATTTGTTTCATTCTAGAAGTGCAGTGATTTTCCTGCAGCTGTTTCCCACACCTTGGTGTGCTCTTGCCTATTTCTACAACTGCATGGGCATGAAACTTTAATCTTTGTCCACACCTCAAGTGCATTTATGAAATTTCTCCTGAAAGGAATTCCTTTATCACTTCTTTCCTGTGTACAAACTGGATGCACCATAAATAAATGTTCTCTTCCTTCCAACTTTAGGACCTTATGTGTCTGTTTGCGTGTTATCTCTACAAATATTAAAGGAGCAGTTTGTAATTTTGAAAGCCTTCTGCTGCCTGCAATGAGAACTGCAATTGTTATGGTTGACAAGCTGCTGCTAAACTATATATGCATTTCAAGGTGAAAAAATCCTGAGTTGAGAAGCGATGTTTAAGCTTGTGGGAGTTCATTTCTAGGCTGGAAAAATATTAACAGAAGCCTGAAATGTAGAAATTAGTGCTGATTCATTGCATGGCGTTATTGGCAATCACGTTCTATGAGAACGAGGATTATTATTATATATTATTTTATTAGTGTAATTATAAGATACTAGTATATAGTATATTATCTTTGAAAGTATATGATTGTGACCTAGGTCTTTCAAACACTTTCAAAATTACAAACTGCACAGCAGCTTAAGATATTTCTAAATCCACTGTTTAATCTATGACTGTGTCTGTTTTTATGCATCTGTCTCCACTCTTTGATTATCAGGCTGTCAGAAAGAAGCCGATGCAGTTAATTGTGGAGAAAGAGGGTGAGTCAACGACTACAGGGGAGGACAGCGGTCCAGACATCCAGCGGAACCGTCTGCCTAATGTTAACTGTCATAGCAACGTCAATGGTTCAGTGTACCTGGCACAGAATGGTACGATCATTAGAACCCGACGGCCACCTTATCCTAATAACATAAAACATTTTTCACCTGGGCGGCTAGGAAAACAGTTCAAGAAACTGGACAAGTTAGGAGTCACACAGGAGGAACATTTGCCTTTAAATAGTACAGTGGATAATGGACCTACTATAGGAACCACAGCCACACTTTCATCTACGACTAACAACAACCTCGACACCAGGCCCTTAACCTGGTCCATAGGGTCTAGTATGGGGCCAAAGTCCAACATCGTTAAAGCGCATTTGGACCATGAACAGGAGTCCAGAGTGGACAATGAGGAGGTCAAAGAGACCCTTGAGTCTCCAAGTGATCACACACTGTCAGATGAGGAGGAGTTGTGGATGGGCCCCTGGAACAACCTTCACATACCAATGACAAAACTCTGATGTCTCCGATATTTTATTTCTTCTACTCTTGTTGAATTGTTGGTTTGTTTTTATTTCTCTTTTCTCAGACTGGTTTCCACCATCTTTTCATATATGCATATCAACAACCAAGTTTTTTATATATATATATATATATATATATATATATATATATATATATATATATATATATATATATATATATATAAACTGTATTACATCTGATATGTTAGTGTTAGGTAACTTGTTGGTTGTTTTGGCAGAGAGAACTGTTCCTCCTAATTCAAAATCACTGGTTAAAAGCAGTCCCAGTGACCAAAATAATTATTCTCTTATTATATTTATTATATTATTTTTAATACGCAACGATTGTTATAAGAACATGATGTAGCAAGCTAAAGATATTTTCAGGTGGTGTTTTTTTTTTTTTTTTTTTATGTGCGTGATTGAAAAGTTTATAGACTTTTTCAAGTACCTCAAATGTTTCAGATTGATAACTGTTCATTTAAAACATTTATGAAATTCTCTAAAACACACATGCACAGAGAGAGCGAGAGAGAGAGGTGCAAATTAGCATCCCAATGATGTGAATGGATATTGTTTTGGATGATTTTTAACATAGAATTTCATTTTAAAATATAAATGGCTGTAATAGCCCTGATATTTTAAAGAAAAAAAGAGAGAGAGAACATATATGAAATACATGTATTTTCATAACCTCAGTTATGTATATTTTAGAGCATTTGGATTATATATGAAAATTAATGAGATCAAATAATTTTTGTCTTATATGCATTTATTGTTTTCTTATAAACGATCAAATATTTATAATATAATTTATATTTATATGTGTTATTATTATTATTATTATTATTATTATTATTATAGTAAGTATGAAATGCATACCTGTTTGTTAATAAATTGGCAACTTGCTAATTTTTGGCTAAGATTTGTAAATGATTACATGCTTTCTCTGATCCAGCTACACTGCTTCATTTGGGCTTCATTTGATTTGTAATGCCTCAAAATTCATTCATTTAAAAAAAAAAAAAAAGTGGGTCTTTTTTCATTCTTTGAATCTTATTGCCATTTTTTGCAGATGACTCACGCACTGAGTGCAGCATATCATTATCTACCAGCACAATCTTCATCTGTCCATCAGAAGCTGATTGCTCTGTCAAGTATGAATGTTTGCCCAGTCAAACTATGGTAGTGGCTCTGTGGGGAAAAAATGAGATACAGTGCAACATAAAACTGGTTCTGATGAAAACTGAGAGATTGTTGTGTCGTCATCCTCATCAAAATTGCTTCTGTCTCTCTCTCTCTGTGGGACACATTTACCACTGATGGTCTTTCAGATCACACACATTAAGCGTGCAAGGACTGAAAGTGTGTCTCAGCCGTGTGGAGAATTTTGTATGCCACCTTCTGACCCTGGGGAAATAAAAGCTGATGGTAACACACGGAAAAGCTTTTGTATCTGAGCCAAGATGATTTATAACACTTTCAGTCCTTTCATTTGCAAATGGAGAGATCACCCTGTCCTTTTCAGAGAAGACTTACTATCGATTTTTTTTTTTTTTCATTCATTCGGGTTATAGTGGATTTGGAGCCTATCCTGGCAACACTTGCTGCAAGGTGAGAATACATCTTAAATGGGACAGCAGTCCATCACAGTGCACTATGCACACATGTTCACACACTCATTAACAGCTTGGGTCATTTACATGTAGTCTCACAATCCACCTACTGACTTTTTGGGAGGTCGAATGAAACCAGAGAGTCCTGAGGAAACCCACATGAGCACAGAAAGAACATAACAAACTCACCAGACAGTAACCCGAACTCGGGATCAAACCGGGGACCAAAATTCATCCGTCCATCCATTTTCTGTACCGCTTATGCTACACAGGGTCACAGGGAGCCTAACCAGAGAACTCAGGGCACAAGGTGGGGCCCAACCCATCATAGGGCACATTCACACACACGCACGCCTACAATGCATGTCTTTGGACCCGGAAGAAACCCCCAAAGCACATGCAGAACATTCTCCATGCACACAGGGTGGAGGTGGGATCCATTTCCTTATAAAACTGCACAAATTGTACTGGAGACTACTATTTTTATTTTTTTTGTCACACCAAATAGTGACTTTGTTTCATTTACTACTGTTTACTGCTCTTTACAGTATTTTGTATAAATGTAGGAACATTTAATTTCATTATTTTGAAGGCATCTTTGCTCTACAGCATTTCTTCGCATGTGCCTAAAACTTTTGCACAGTACTGTATATAAAAAATAAACAAGCAAATAAGTGTACTTAACTGTTACATTGGAGCCTCATAAATTAGACCCAAATGTAATTAAATGTTTTTTTTTTTTGTTTTTTTGTTTTGTGAATCACACCAAAATATTGTTTACGTGTGCTCTATACACATCTATAATAGCGTGCACTAAGAATCTGTGCTATATACACACTTTCACTATTGACTATGATGTGAAGCTGCTCAATGCTTCTGTATTACAGAATCCAAATACAAAACTATTCTGAATTCCTATATGGTGGTATAAATCATGATTGTAAAAAATACAAAAAATAACACTAGATGGCACTGTTCACTTTCACATGCCTTGCTCACAGTTGGCCACAGTTGGAGAGTTGGAAAGATTACTGGTAAGAGCTGATATAGTTGCTTTGCCTTGACTGCTGGCTGTAATGTTGTGACATCATCTGACGTTTGTTTCTACTGAAATTACTGAATTGCTGAAACCTTTACTACTTTACTACTACTTATATCATATATTTAACCGATGATAACTGAATACACTTTTATTGTTGTTTTTTTTTGTTTTGTTTTAGTTTTTAAATTAATGGAAAATGGGCAGTGAGAAATATACTAAGGATGATAGTTCTGAGATTGGTCAGCTTTTATAGTTTATAGTATAGAAAATAGTTTATGTAACTGTACAAATAGTTGATAATTCGTAAGCAATTTGGTCAGTGGGTACTGTAAGTAGGGCTGTGCCATATCATATCGTCCATGATATACAGGTACAATTCCTTCCCATGATAAGAATTTGTCCTCCAGCGATATTGAGGATATAGTTGATGACATTACATGGCGCAATGTGGGTATCTCACACATAGAACAAGAACAAGCATAGTGGAAGGCGGAGGTTATATTATGAATTATTGGTGTTTGCATTTTCACTGGAATTTTAATTTGTGAATAAAATTCATATTCTAGTTTTTAGCCTACTTAATTGGTATAGTTTAGTATTTGATGATGGTCAGGATTAAGTTTTACTTTGATAGATCAATGTTTGAGTTTGCACAGCTCTCAAGACTGTAATGCTAACGTGACTTGTGGCCAAAAAGATTGAATGTTACTATTTTCGTATCGTCATTTATATCATTACCGCAAAAAAAAACCCCATGAAATATCATGACAGAGCTTTAAGTCCCATCCCTAGCTGCAAGTGCTGAGTCGAATCAATTGTGCACTAACAGTGACGAGTTCAGTTTGGCTCTTACGCAATATTTTCTGTCAGTCCTTGTTAGCTGAAAATGTGTATGTCAAAAAGCAGGCTGTAAGTACCATGTGCTTGTGTTTGTGTACCTTTTTGCACCTGGCTCTGTTTTCCAGTGTGCTGTGCTCATGTCGGAGAGTTGCGCCATCACATTCCGAAGGGCTCAGTGGATCCAGCACTTCTTCCTCTGCTGATTCAGTGAGGATAAGGACACAGCACTAATTAGGAGGTGTGTTGCATACCAACCGCTTTTCCTCAACTCACATACACTGTTATGAAAGTCTGTTTATGAACATGATTGTAGTTAATGCGTTTTCAGACTAGCAGTACGCACCGTTCCCAGCCATCTATCAGAGGATATGTTAATAGGCGTTCCAGGAAGTGGCTGGCTTACGCGCTCAGACTGTGTGTGGTTTGCCCACTGCTGTAATGCGCTTCTGGAGCCCTGGCTTCATAGCTAAGGCCTTTTGATCATGGCCTAGATGAGCCTTGACTGAGTAGTCTCAAATGCAGACTGCAGCTTAAACAGCAGCTTGCAGAACTACTATTACTGCTGAATGAGATGACTTATTATTATAATTACCCAAAATTATATGATTAGGCTCCAAATGTCAAAGTGCTGAGTAGGAGGACACACTCAGGTGAATGTATGAATGCGCACATCCACGTGCGTGCCTGTGTGTATGCCGTAGTGTTTTGTGTGTGTGTGTGTGTGTGTGTGTGTGTGTGTGTTTTTGTAAGTGATGCATGCATGGGTGTTGATGTGCCATCGTGTCTAAATAATATCCTTTCTAAGGCCCATGACAGACAGACATAAATGTAGCTTGTGAGGTGGTGAGGGATAATTGTGTGGTTAAAATGTTGAAAACTAATTTTCTCACTGCATGATAACCACAGTGAGAGAAGAAATTGCAGTTTTAATTTCACACACACACACACACACACACACACACACACACACACACACACACACACACACACACACACACACACACACACGCTCGTCTGAGGATAGACAGCAGCTGTCAGCCTCTTTCTCACTGTCCTGTTTGTTTTCATGTCAGGCCGCTATTCCTCCACCAACAGTTCTGTTGAGAGATCTGTCTAGTGCATATCTGCAGGGATGTCAGGAAAAAAAAAGTCTGGAATTATTGCAAACTGCATTAATCTAACACACAACAGATGACAGCTGTGATGATTCCTACATGATACATGACTGTAAGCCGCTGTATTAAAGCTAAGCGTGAAGAGATCTATCAATGCATGCTGCATGGGAAATTAATTCAAGTCTTAATTAATTCTGATTTCTAGTCTAGATTTACAATTTTGGACAACTGTTAATCCTTCAGGTGTTTACTAGTTCTCAGAGCTCTGATGCTGTATCGTATTACAGATGATTATACATAAGTGGCGAAAAGTTGTTATTTAACAAGCTCTTGTGAAATGAGGCTCGACTTACGGAAATGTTACATGAACTTCAAATGTAAATAATCACACGGTTTTGTTTTTGTTTTTTCCCCCACATGTAGTTTTTAGACACGTTGCATGCTATGTTTCACACATTTCTCAAATATGCTGGGAATTTTCATGTAATATTTTTCCCCCACATGATTCTTTTATTTTCACAAGTACGGCATGTGATTCTCACATGAATAATTGTTTTTCACATCATCACACGTGATTTACATGTTATTAAGTATTTACTCCAATGCACTTTCAGGGCATACTGTTGAAATTCACTTTCATATTTTTCATATTTGATCACATATTATTCTCATAATCACACATGGTCACACAATCAACAAACAAACAAAAACAAAAAATAATGTGAATGTGATATTTCAATAAGGGATGTTAAACCAGGATTAGATATGTGTATGAGCTTAGCATATATCTATTGCCACCTACCATGGCTTCAGCAGTTAACATCCCTAATATCATTAATTTAAGTATTAATGGGATCGTAATTAATGTAATGGGCGTCATGGTAGTGCAGTGGGTAGCACTGCAGCCTCACAGCTCTAGGGTTCCTGATTCAATCCTGAGCTTGTACTTCTCTCTGGATGGAGTTTCACGTGTTCTATTCAATTCAGTTTCATTTCTATTGCACTTTTAGCAAGGGACATTGTCACAAAGCAGCTTTATAGATATCCAGGTACAGATTTTTAGATTTATCCCCAATGAGCAAGCCACAGGCAATGGTGGCAAGGAAAAACTCCCAGAGACGACATGAGGAAGAAACTGTGAGAGGAACCAGACTCAAAATGGAACCCATCGTCATCTGGGTGACACTGTTATAGATAATTTCTCTTCTGTATACTATAGAGTCAAACAGTCCTAAGTGTGTTGAAGGCATCTTCAGTAGGAGTGTCATGGTCATTTTTAAAATTTCATTAGAGTTTTAGCTTTAATTATATAGTACCCAAGTGAAGTTATCCACTTTATAATGAATGAACATGTGTTCATGTGAGTTTCCTCCAGGTTCTCTGGTACACCTCTGAAGATGAATGAAGGAATCAAATAATTCATGTAATAATTCTTATTACATCATTTGTTTTCACCCCTCCCCCCCTTTTTTTAAATGAATGGCTTGTCAATGGAATTAAATCAGCCGTAGTGTTGTTTGAGGCGAAGATGTCTGTAATCGTCTCAATGAGGTCAGCGGGACTGTTTAGCAATTTCAGAAACATGTTTTTGTTTTGACGTTTGTGCACCCCCGACATCCACTGTGATTATTTTTAGCGTACCGTTTTGATCTTTTTATTTTTTTCAAGGCAATTTAAAAAAAAGCCATTTCTGGCTGTGTAAAATATACATTCTTGGTTTTGAGCACTTGTAATTTCTGAACTGCGCACAGTTATTTTTGAGAAGTTTATGCTTTAACTGACAGGCAGACAAGCATGTGCGCACACACAAAATAATCCAGAGCAGCTATTCACGGAGTCATCCCACCCGAAGCATTTTATTATATCTGAACTGCTGGGTGTGTTGAAAAATAGATATTTCACAGTCTGGCCCGGTTAATGAGTGGGTGTTCAGTTTCATGGTTTTGTATTCTTGTGTGTATTTATGTATTGAGCACTAGCCTGTTATATCAAAATACAGCATGTGGTTTAGGCAGAGCCATACTGAACTGAACTGAGTTTTAGGCAGCAAGTGATCAATTCGAAACTTGGTACTCTTTGTATATACAGTGGGTATAGAAAAGAATCACCCCCCTTTAAAATAATCACATTTTGTTGCTTTTCAGCCTGAAATGAAGACAGACACAGTTTTTGTTTTATCCAGCTGTATTTACTCAGTGCAACTTATAACATCCAAGTGAAAGAAATAACACCAACATGTCAGAAAAAATAAAATAAAATTAAAAACAGAATCACTGAGTTGGAAAAAGGATCACCCCTTGCTTTTTATATGGTGTTATTTGGATGGTGAGCTGTGTTGGATTTCCGCCAGACATATCATTTGGTGTTGAGGCCAAATAATTCAATTTTAGACTCATCTGACCATAACACCTTTTTCCATGTGGCCTCAGAATCTTCAAGGTGCGTTTTGGCAAAGCTCAGTCGTGGGTGGCTTTTTTCTTGCAACCCTCCCATACAAGCCACATTTGTGGAGAATTTGTTCTTTGAATTTGTGATATTGTTGTCACATGCACACAATGACCACTCTTTGTCATAAATTCTGCATCAACTGCTTCAGAGTTGCTGTAGGCCTCCTGGTAGCCTCTCTGACCAGTTTCCTCCCGGCTCTTTCATCCAGTTTGGAGCAACGTCCTGATCCAGGGAGGGTGTGTGTTGTACCAAATACCTTCCACTTCTTAATAATAGACTTCACTGTGCTTCTAGGCATTGATAAAGCCTTTGAAATTTTTTTGTATCCATCTCCTGACTTGTGCCTGTCCACAACTTTATCCCGGAGATCTTTTGACAGTGCCTTGCCACCCATAGTTGACTGTTTGCTTCAGTTGCACTACAAAATGCTCCAGGAAAGCTCTTTTCATGCTGAGTTAATCAAAATGACCACAGCTGATCACAGTTGAAAGTCAAATGACTTTGTATGCCATTGAGAAGGTGATTAGCTACACCTTATTGAGTTTACAAGTCATTTTTAGGAGGGGGTGATCCTTTTTCCAACTCAGTGATTCTGTTTTTTTGTTTTGTTTTGTTTTTTCTGACATGTTGGTGTTATATCTTTCACTTGGATGTTATAAGTTGCACTGAGTAAATACAGCTGGATAAAACAAAAACTGTGTCCATCTTCATTTCAGGCTGAAAAGCAACAAAATGTGATTATTTTAAAGGGGGGTAATTCACTTCTGTACCCACTGTAATAGCTGGCTTCGGTTTTATGCTTTAATCTGGGACGATGGAAATAACACCGCATCTGCACTGAGTGGTTTGAGTAGACAGTTTTGTTCGAAAGTATTTATAATGACATAATAAAGTTGATCACAGTATTGAAACTAAAGAATTATGTGTATAATAGATTCCTATTTTTGTTAATTACATTTCTAACAAAATATAAAATAGAAGAAGATTTTAGATCACACTGAGAATTCCAATAGAATATCATGTTAAAATTCTCAGTATCTCTGTTAGCACTCTATGGTGTATGGACTCTGTGTGTGTGTATATGTGTGTGTGTGTGTGTGTGTGTGTGTGTGTGTGTGTGTGTGGGTTTATGCAGTCCGGCAGAGGCTGGCGTCTGTGGCCAGGTCCAAGATGATGCGTATGAGTGCTATTCCAGGCCTACTGTGTCTGGCTCCCATAAAGCCTGAGCTGTGCCGAGGCAGACAGGGCCCTCTCCACACTTTACACACTGAGTGTGAATGAATACATCACCACCACACTGCTCTGATGTGGTCCAGCGCCTGTGTGGTCCCCAAAGGAGAAAAGAGGAGGGAAGGAGCAGGAGAGGGAGAGGAGGAGGAAAGGGTGGGAGGGTCAGGCATACTGCCTTTTCTCTCTCTCTCTCTCTCTCTCTCTCTCTCTCTCTCTCTCTCTCTCTCTCTCTCTCTCTCTGTGTTCTTCAATTATTTAAGAAATGGATTTGAGGCATTTGAGTCATAAGAGAGTTTTACAGACTGACTTTGTGCTACAGTTCAGATTTACTGTTGGAGTGAATGTTTTTTTTGTTTGTTTGTTTTATGTTTTTTACCAGAAGCAAATGTCACAGCTTAAATGAGAAAGACTGAAACAGACAGAGACAGAGACAGATAAAGAGAGAGAGACAGAGAGAGAGAGAGATAAAATGTGAAGGAGTCTATAGCTGTTGGTCTATATTGTAGTGATTATTAACATTCTGTATATTTACTTGAAGTTATTATTATAAAATCTACCGCAGAAATACCTATTAAACATCTGTCAATTTTAGTGAATATAAGGAATGAGAAATAATAACAGTCAATAAAAAGAAATCAAAAGAAACATAATTGTTGTTTGCAATGTTGACGAAGGACCACATTCATTCATTCAAACATCTTGAATATCTGCTTTATCCTGGTCAGAGTGGCGGCAGATCTGGAACCTATTCCAGGCATAGGTGCAAGGTGAGAATACACACCTTGGATAGGATTCCTGTCCATCGCAGGGCACTGTACACACACATAATTTCACACATTTGTTTACACTTAGAGACAATTTAGAATTGCCCCTCTAAATGTATTTGGGAGGAAGCCAAAGAACCCAGAGATAAATCACACAGAGAACATGTGAAACTCCACACAGATATGAACCCGAGCTCAGGACTGAACTGGAGACCCTGGAGCTGTGAGGCAGCAATGCTACCCGCAACACCACCATGCCACCCAAGATCTCGTTATAAAAAAAAAAACCCTGTAAGGCAATGAAAGTGTCCATTATATGATCTTTGAAGTAAGTGCTTGAAAAGCAATTGAAACAGTTTTGATCTCAGGCTCCTTTATATTCTTGTAATACCTTATTTCTGAAACTCCAGTATTAACACACTCATTACTGGAATTATGCCGTGTCCATTGATTTGCAGCTGAAAGTTTATTACGTGTTTTTGACGTGATTTAATTCTTATGAATTTCTCGCACAGCTATAGCTCACTTCCTCTCTGACATGCAGTGGAAAGTGTGAGGCCGGTGTTCCACATGGTAACTGTTGTGCTTGTTTTATTATTCATTTTCCAATGTCTTTTTAAGTCAGTGCCAGAGCACTTGTTTGACAGTAGCTGGCACATTTTGTTCAGTGTTGTTGCGCAATAAAGCTGCTGAGTGGCTGGGCAGCCCACACAGAGAGGCATGCTCCTGCTAATGGTGTGTTTACCCAAACCTGCTCTTATCACCCAGCTCTTGATTGCTCTCTTATTGCACATCATTTACTTAATGCCTTCTCACCTCTGCCATTATGCAACCACAGCGGCATTCAAGGCACGAAGTTAACTCATTGTATCCAAAACTGCCTAGCAGAGCCAATTGTGTATATGAAAAGATGTGAGTTTTTTTTTTTTTTCTATAGAGAACTGAGAATAATTTACCACTAAATTAGAGAACACACTTTGAACCAGCAGACATGTCCTAATATTAAGCTCTGAGTGACTGTTTCTCTTTCCCTTCATCTCCACTCCCTCCCTGCAGCTTTCACTCGTGTGCTTTGATTTCTTATGACTACTTTACGCATTGGTTTACAGGTTCAGCTTGAAAACAAACACCATATTACACAGTCACACTGCTCCTCTTTTATTAAGGTGATTTTCTTCCTATTTACATTTGCTTCCAGTCACTTGGCATAACGCGAACACACAACAAATCCTGCTGGTTAGAAAGATAAACGTTTTCCTGGTAAATTGTGGTTAGTATTGATGGATGTTATCTAACTAAGCATGTTAGCTTCAGAGAAAGTCCTGAATTTGGACTCATTTCCATCTATGTTTGGATTCCCTTCATATTCTGTAGAGGCCTGTGTTTACTGTCATATGTCTGTTAATGCTTTATAATACTTGCAGTAATCCAGTTTTTATAAACTATAAATTACAGGTCTGTACGTTTTAATTCTTGAGACAATACTGTCCGACAAATCCCAGTAGTTCCTGCACAACTCGTAATGTACACATCTAATATGCTTTTTCAAATTATTCTAATTACTGGTGTTGATCCAAAGCAAGTCCATGACATTTTCTGGTTTTAAATAATCACTCACTTATGCAATTTAATTTTTACCAGCATTATAAACACTTGCTTAACTCAGGAGTCAGGGTCTGTGTATGTGTGTAGTGTGCTCAGTTGAATAATGAAACTACTTCCTTCACCTGACATCATTGTTTAACTCTGAGTAGCTTGTTGACTTGTTTGATTAGTCTCAAGTGCATGATAATTGGGTGAAGAGCAAAACAACATGACGATGTGATCAACAAGAGAAAACACTCATTAGCTCAATGAGCGGAACTGGCCACCTGTTTCCCCGCTGCTCAGATCTGGCAGGAACAGACTGTACAATTCACAGAACTTTATGTAAAAAGCAACATTTTAAGTCTAAGTGCATTCTAAGTGTGACAAGCAAACAAAAGTTACTTGGGCATACCAAAATAAAGACTGAATTTCTATACGTTTGCTATAATAGCCAGACCTCCACATTAGACTCAAACCATAAATGGACAATATCCCAAATATCATAATATCCCAATAATACAGAACGCTGATGTGACATTTTGGTCTGTTTTTTTATGTTAAGAGGCTACACACTAAATCTTAAATATGTCTCCAAACTAGTGTTCTTTGTACTTTTTAATTTGACCACTAGAGGGAGAAGAGGACTTTCAGACGAAATGATGCGTCTCAAATCATATAACATGAACTAATACTAAAAAGTACTTACTTTGTGCTAATTTTGAAGATTTGTACATAGAGCAAAATTGTACCTGGTTTTATACAGGAGTGTGTTCAATTGAAACACTAACCATTTTGTACTTTAGGAAAATGGACAAACAGAGAGAGATAAGCACCCAAATTCATTACTCAAGTAGAAGTGCAAGTTCTCATGTAAATAAATCCTCTGGTAAAAGTAGATTTACAGCTTTAGTTTCTTCACTACAGTTTAAGTCAATAAGTATAAACATTATAAAAAAAAATAGTACAAGAAAGATAAAAAAAAAAAAAAATATTTGTCTCATGTCACAATAATTTTAGTGCCATTTTTACCAAGGAACCAAGAAACACAGCTTTATTCTAAGAACTATGATGATACAAAAAACTATGATGACTGGCAAAATAGCTAGCTGTCACTTTATAAAAGTCCCGATATACAAAGTGTACATAGTAGCAGATAGATTACAGTCATAGATATTACATCTTATACTTACTTATACCTTAAGACTACAAATATAAAGTATGATTCAAGAAATGTAGTGATATATATGTGATATAAATGATATACAGTGGGTATAAAAATTAATCACCCCTCTTTAAAATAATCACATTTTGTTGCTTTTCAGCCTGAAATGAAGACGGACACAATTTTTGTTTTATGCAGCTGTATTTACTCAGTGCAACTTATAACATCCAAATGAAAGATATAACACCAACATGTCAGAAAAAAATTAAAAAACAGAATCACTGAGTTGGAAAAAGGATCACCCCCTTGCTTTACTTTTTTAATTACAGCCTTTGGTCTGTTGGGATTTACATTTACGGCATTTGGCAGACGGCCTCATCCAGAGCGACTTACATTTCTTTCATTTATACATCTGAGCAATTGAGGATTAAGGACCTTGATATGGGATATGTCTCTACTAACTTTGCACATCTAGACTTTGCAATATTTGCCCACTCTTCTTTGCAGAACTGCTCAAGTTCAGTTAAATTTGATGGTGACCGTTTGTGGACTAGTCTTCAAGTCATTCCACAGATTTTCAATGGGCTTTAAGTCTGGGCTCTGACTAGGCCATGCAAGGACATTTTTCTCCTTCAACCACTGTGTGGTCAGTTTTACTGTGTGCTTTGGGTCATTGTCATGTTGGAAGGTAAACCTTCTTCCCAGTGACAACTTTCTGGCAGAGGACAGCAGATTTTCCTCAAGAATTTGAAGGTATTTTGCCCCATCCATTTTCCTTCTATCCTGACAAGTGCTCCAGTCCCTGCTGCAGAGAGACACCCCCATGACAGGATATTAGCACCTCCATGCTTTACTGTAGGAATGGTGTTATTTGGATGGTGAGCTGTATTGGATTTCTGCCAGACATATCATTTGGTGTGAGGCCAAATAATTCACTTTAGTCTCATCTGACCATAACACCTTTTTCCATGTGGCCTCAGAATCTTCAAGCTGCGTTCATGTGGCCTTTCTTGAGGAGTGGCTTTTTTCTTGCAACCCTCCCATACAAGCCACATTTGTGGAGAATTTGTGATATTGTTGTCACATGCACACAATGACCACTCTTTGTCATAAATTCCTGCAACTGCTTCAGAGTTGCTGTAGGCCTCTTGGTAGCCTCTCTGACCAGTTTCCTCCTGGCTCTTTCATCCAGTTTGGAGTGACGTCCTGATCCAGGGAGGGTCTGTGTTGTACCAAATACCTTCCACTTCTTAATAATAGACTTCACTGTGCTTCTAGGCATTGATAAAGCCTTTGAAATTTTTTGTATCCATCTCCTGACTTGTGCCTATCCACAACTTTATCTTTTTATCTCAAGTCGATCTTTTGACAGTGTCTTGCCACCCATAGTTGACTGTTTGCTTCAGTTGCACTACAAAATGCTCCAGGAAAGCTCTTTTCATGCTGAGCTAATCAAAATGACCACAGCTGATCACAGTTGCTTTGTGTGCCATTGAGAAGGTGATTAGCTACACCTTATTGAGTTTACAAGTCACTTTTAGGAGGGGGGTGATCCTTTTTCCAACTCAGTGATTCTGTTTTTTTTTTTTTTTAATTTCTGACATGTTGGTGTTATATGTTTCACTTGGGTGTTATAAGTTGCAGTGAGTAAATACAGCTGGATAAAACAAAAACTGTGTCTGTCTTCATTTCAGGCTGAAAAGCAACGAAATGTGATTATTTTAAAGAGGGATGATTCTTTTCTGTACCCACTGTATGCTCCACCCTGACTTCCTGTTTCAGTGGAAATTATGTCAACACATCAAATAATGCTGCACTATTCAAGGCACTTCACAGGGACTTTAAGCGAAAGAAAAGCTCAAGTAAAGTACAGACTCTTAAAAACCAGAATTAAGTACAGTAACAAAGTAAGTGTTCTCACCTCTTGTGCCAGGCTGCATTCAGTATTACCTGACAGATAGCTAAATAATAGCTAACTTAACCAACAATGTGTGTTGTATTATGTGTAATTCTTCATTTTAATGCACAGTTAATTCATGATCACAGTTTAGATATGGAGACAAGAAGTGAAAACACAGACAAGAAGCAGCACCACACTCAACCGCTGTTTCTGCTAGCCATGTTGGGTTCTGTCAGCTGATAAAGCTCATCCTGTCATTTCTATGTAATATGATGGAACTTGTTATCCATTCAGAATAGTATGTGATTTGAGACGCCGCCAATGTTTACTGTACACAGCTGAGTGTAAATCAGATGTTTATTTATGTGTGTGTGTGTGTGTGTGCGCGCTTTATTAAAGGGGTAATGTAACCCTCCCTAGACATGAGTTTATGTGGCAGAGTCTCATCTGAGACGGCTTTAAAACCACAGCAGGACAGCTAGGCCGATTTGTGGAAATGTCAAAAACACCACACACACACACACACACACACACACACACACACACACACACACACACACACACAGGTTTGTCTTACTATCTTTGTGAGGACATTCAACTGGCATAATTATTAATGCTATGCCTATACCCTAATCTAACCAGCCAAATGTCCCCACGAGGTTAAAACCGTCAGATATTCCTATCCTCGTGGGGACATTTGCTTCCCACCGAGATATGAAAACACACACACACACACACACACACACACACACACACACACACACACACACACACACACACACACACAAAATAAACTATGCATAATTGTACATCAATTCAATATGAAAATCTGAATTTTATTAATGATACTTCTGTTTACATGGTTAAAGCAGTGGTATGCATTGCAAATTGTACAAGCACAAGAGAATGTCTGGAGTTTGTGTCATTCTAAATTGCCTGATCTCTAGGTGAATTTGTGCACCTCAGCACAGCTCCAGGCCACTAGCCACAGACTGAATGTCTTCTCAGTTCGAACAATAAGGAGCATTTTCTCCCCCCTTGTTTGTGGCTTGTTTCAGTCTTCTCCACATTTTTGGCCTTCATTTCTATGTGTGGTTTGGTAAGAGAGTTTATTTGTGTAAAGACCAGAATGGCAGATGTGCGTGCTACTCGAAGTCTATAGTATGGAGCCCTAAGTGTACGTGTAATATTGTATACATCAAACTCCACACTAAGTGCTTGAACACATCATCTCAGCCTTCTGTGAAACAGGCACTGTGGATCTGTAGGACGAGAGAGCAGATGTATGTTTAATTCAGGACTGCTGTAGAATATGAAAAGTACACCAATGGATTCCTTATGACCTCTTTAAAAAAAAAAAAAAAAAATTCATTATGCTGAACTCTTTCTCCTATCTCACTATCATGCTGCTACCTTTTCACCCAGCTCTCTCTTTCATTGCTCTCACTTTCTAATGAAGGTTCATGACCCATGGAGGCTGTTCTGCACAGCTGCACACCTCTCTGTCTGTCTCTGATCGTCAGTCAGTCTGTCTCTCACCCCTACTCAGTGTGTGTTCATATGTCTTGTCGTGCTTAGTGGCAGACGTGTGTGGCTTTTGTCTGGCAATGCATGAAATGCAGGAGGAAAATGGAAATGATTCCTGGATTACATTGATGAATGTTGGCCAAACTGACAGTCACTGCAGATTACTTTTCCTTTTTGAACACTGAAAACCCTAACAAGTTGACTGTACTCAACTGATTGAGTGAACTAGTTCCTTCAATTGAATTGAGTAATGGGGTCTCCCAAAACTTGTATTTTTAAGTTCACTTAACTTGGTGTTCATGTAGTGTACTATGTAGTTTATTGAACGGGAATCGAACTCGTTTCACGGTAATAAGAGCAAAAAGCAACTTTATTTACAAAACATCCTCTACATGATTGCCATTCCTTTGTAAAAGCACAAGGAGTCGTCTCTCCTACTCATGACGAACCCTTGAATTTCACTACACTAGTAGCAGACAAGACGAAGAGGATAGCCTTTTTCAATTATCTACCAATCAGTGCATTAGTTCTCTTGTTGCCAGGTGGAACTCCAAACACATCAAAGAAAGTCCAGAGTGAACTATTTTAATGATATTGAATTCATGACACTTGAAATCATTCTCCCAAAAATGAAAATTCTGTCACCAATTACTCACCCTCATGTCGTTCCAAACCCATAACCCATCTTTTGTTCATCTTAGGAACAAAAATGAAGGCATTTTTAATGAAACCTGTGAGATTTCTGTCGCTCCATTTACAGTCCAGTAACCAATACTTTCAAGCTTCAAAAAGTTCATAAAGGCATCTTAAAAGTAATCCATGTACAGTGGGTGTAGAAAAGAATCACCCCCCTTTAAAATAATCACATTTTGTTGCTTTTCAGCCTGAAATGAAGACGGACACAGTTTTTGTTTTATCCAACTGTATTTACTCAGTGCAACTTATAACATTCAAGTGAAAGATGGCAGTGGTAGCTCAGCGGATAAGGCGTTAGACTACTGATAGGATGGTTGTGAGTTCAAACCCAAGAACTGCCAAGCCACCACTGTTGGGCCCTTGAGCCCTTAACCCTCAATTGCTCAGATGTATAAATGAAATAAAATGTATGTTGCTCTGGATAAGGGCATCTGCCAAATGCCAAAAATTAAATGTAAGATATAACACCAACATATCAGAAAAAAAAAAAAAACCAGAATCACTGAGTTGGAAAAAGGATCACCCCCTCCTAAAAATGACTTGTAAACTTAATAAGGTGTAGTTGATCAGTTGTGGTCATTTTGATTAGCTCAGCACGAAAAGAGCTTTCCTGGAGCATTTTTCAGTCCTTGGTAGTGCAACTGAAGCACAGGAGTCATGAGATGGATACAAAAAAAATTCAAAGGCTTTATCACTGCCTACAAGCACAGTGAAGTCTATTATTAAGAAGTGGAAGGTATTTAGTACAACACAGACCCTCCCTGGATCAGGACATCACTCCAAACTGGATGAAAGAGCCAGGAGGAAACTGGTGAGAGAGGCTACCAAGAGGCCTACAGCAACTCTGAAACAGTTGCAAGAATTTATGACAAAGAGTGGTCATTGTGTGCATGTGACAACAATATCACAAATTCTCCACAAATGTGGCTTGTATGGTAGGGTTGCAAGAAAAAAAACACTCCTCAAGAAAGGCCACATGCAGTCATGACTGAACTTTGCCAAAATGTACCTTGAAGATTCTGAGGCCACATAGGAAAAGGTGTTATGGTCAGATGAGACTAAAATTGAATTATTTGGCCTCAACACCAAATGATATGTCTGGCAGAAATCCAGTAGAGCTCACCATCCAAATTACACCATTCCTACAGTAAAGCATGGAGGTGGTAATATCCTGTTATGGGGGTGTTTCTTTGCAGCAGGGACTGGAGCACTTGTCAGGATAGAAGGAAAATGGATGGGGCAAAATACCATCAAATTCTTGAGGAAAATCTGCTGCCCTCTGCCAGAAAGTTGTCACTGGGAAGAAGGTTTACCTTCCAACATGACAATGACCCAAAGCACACAGCAAAACTGACCACACAGTGGTTGAAGGAGAAAAAGGTGAATGTCCTTGCATGGCCTAGTCAGAGCCCAGACTTAAACCCCATTGAAAATCTGTAGAATGACTTGAAGACTGCAGTCCACAAACGGTCACCATCAAATTTAACTGAACTTGAGCAGTTCTGCAAAGAAGAGTGGGCAAATATTGCAAAGTCTAGATGTGCAAAGTTAGTAGAGACATATCCCAACAGATTAAACGCTGTAATTAAAGCAAAAGGTGGTTCAACAAAATGGGGGGTGATCCTTTTTCCAACTCAGTGATTCTGTTTTTTATTTATTTATTTATTTATTTCTGAAATGTTGGTTATATCTTTTACCTGGATGTTATAAGTTGCACTGAGTTT